>CAKAJE020000574.1:0-86577 GCA_916610135.2 Macropis europaea | reverse complement strand
CTATCTGAAATAGGAGCGACGTAAATTGAAGGAAATGTGATAGAATTTCGCTGAATTCTTATATTAACCAAAATATAAAATGATCTAATCGGGTCTCTGTTCGTCCTACCCTAGAAGTTTAATAGTGCATTTCACTCGTCATTCCACGCGCTTTAGGATGCCGCCTAGCCCAGTAGGCTATCTGAAATAGGAGCGACGCAAATTGAACAAATGTGATAGAATTTCGCTGAATCCTTACATTAACCATAATATAAAATGATCTAACCGGGTCTCTGTTTGCCCTACCCTAGAAGTTTAATAGTGAATTTTCCTCGCCATTTCATGCGCTTTGAGATGCCTCTTAGCCCAATACGCTATCTGAAATAGGATCGACGTAAATTGAACAAATGTGATAGAATTTCGCTGAATTCTTAAATTATCCATAATATGAAATGATCTAATCGGGTCACTGATTGCCCTATCATAGCAGGTTAATAGTGCAGTTTACTCGCCATTCCACGCGCTTTAAGATGCCGCCTAGCCCAGTACGCTATCTGAAATAGGAGCGACGTAAATTGAACAAATGTGATAGAATTTTGCTTAATTATTAAATTAAGCATAATATAAAATGATATAATCGGGTCTCTATTTGCCCTACCCGAGAAGTTTAATAGTGCATTTTACTCGCCATTTCATGCGCTTTGAGATGCCGCTTAGCCCAATACGCTATCTGATATAGGAGCGACGTAAATTGAACAAATGTGATAGAATTTCGCTGAATACACATATTAACCAAAATATAAAATGATCTAATCGGGTCTCTGTTCGCCGTACCCTAGAAGTTTAATAGTGCATTTCACTCGTCAATTCATGCGGTTTGAGATGCCGCGTAGCCCAATACGCTATCTGATATAGGAGCGACGTAAATTGAACAAATGTGATAGAATTTCGCTGAATTCTTATATTAACCAAATTATAAAATGATCTAATCGGGTCCCTGTTCGCCCTACCCTAGAAGCTTAACAGGGCATTTCACTCGTCATTTCATGCGGTTTGAGATGACGCTTAGCCCAGTAGGCTATCTGAAATAGGAGCGACGTAAATTGAACAAATGTGATTGAATTACGCTGAATTCTTATATTACCCGTGATATAAAATGATCTAATCGGGACTCTGTTTGCCTTACCCTAGAATTTTAATAGTGCATTTCACTCGCCATTTCATGCGCCTTGAGATGCCGCTTAGCACAATACGCTATCTGAAATAGGAGCGACGAAAATTGAACAAATGTGGTAGAATTTCGCTGAATACTTATATTAACCAAAATATAAAATGATCTATTCGGCTCTCTGTTCGCCCTACCCTACAAATTTAATAGTGCATTCCACTCGTCACTTCATGCGGTTTGAGATGCCGCTTAGCCCAATACGCTACATGAAATAGGAGCGACGTAAATTGAACAAATGTGATAGAATTTTGCTTAATTATTAAATTAACCATAATATAAAGTGATCTAATCGGGTCTCTGTTTGCCCTAACCTAGAAGTTTAACAGTGCATTTCACTCGCCATTTCATGCGCTTTGAGATGCCGCTTAGCCCAATACGCTATCTGAAATAGGAGCGACGTAAATTGAACAAATGTGATAGAATTTCGCTGAATTCTTAATTAACCATAATATAAAATGATCTAATCGGGTCTCTGATTACCCCATCATAGAAGTTTAGTGGTGCATTTTACTCGCCCTTCCACGCGCTTTAAGATGCCGCCTAGCCCAGTACGCTATCTGAAATAGGAGCGACATAAGTTGAACAAATGTGATAGAATTACGCTGAATTCTTATATTAACCAAAATATAAAATGATCTTATCGGGTCTCTGATTGCCCTATCATAGAAGGTTAATAGTGCATTTTACTCGCCATTTCATGCGCTTTGAGATGCAGCTTAGCCCAATACGCTATATGAAATAGGAGCGACGTAAATTGAACAAATGTGATAGAATTTTGCTTAATTATTAAATTAAGCATAATATAAAATGATCTAATCGGGTCTCTGTTCGCCCTACCCTAGAAGTTTAATAGTGCATTTCACTCATCGTTTCCTGCGGTTTGAGATGCCGCTTAGCCCAATACGCTATCGGAAGTAGGAGCGACGTAAATTGATCAAATGTGATAGAATTTCGGTGAATTCTTAAATTAATCATAATATAAAATGATCTAATCGGGTCTCTGATTACCCCATCATAGAAGTTTAGTGGTGCATTTTACTCGCCCTTCCACGCGCTTTAAGATGCCGCCTAGCCCAGTACGCTATCTGAAATAGGAGCGACATAAGTTGAACAAATGTGGTAGAATATCGGTGAATTCTTATATTAACCAAAATATAAAATGATCTAATCGGGTCTCTGATTGCCCTATCGTAGAAGGTTAATAGTGCATTTTACTCGCCATTCCACGCGCTTTAAGATGCCGCCTAGCCCAGTAGGCTATCTGAAATAGGAGCGACATAAATTGAACAAATGTGGTAGAATATCGGTGAATTCTTATATTAACCAAAATATAAAATGATCTAATCGGGTGTCTGATTGCCTTACCCTAGAAGTTTGATAGTGCATTTTACTCTCCATTTCATGCGCTTTGAGATGCCGCTTAGCCCAATACGCTATCTGAAATAGGAGCGACGTAAATTGAACAAATACGATAGAATTTCGCTGAATCCTTAAGATAACCATAATATAAAATGATCTAATCGGGTCTCTGTTTGCCCTACCCTAGAAGTTTAATAGTGCAGTTTACTCGCCATTCCACGCGCTTAAGATTCCGCCTAGCCCAGTACACTATCTGAAATAGGAGCGACGTAAATTGAACAAATGTGATAGAATTTCGCTGAATTCTTATATTAACCAAAATATAAAATGATCTTATCGGGTCTCTGATTGCCCTATCATAGAAGGTTAATAGTGCATTTTACTCGCCATTTCATGCGCTTTGAGATGCCGCTTAGCCCAATACGCTATCTGAAATAGGAGCGACATAAGTTGAACAAATGTGATAGAATTTTGCTGAATTCTTATATTAACCGTAATATAAAATGTTCTAATCGGGTCTCTGTTTGCCCTACTATAGAAGTTTAATAGTGCATTTCACTCGCCATTTCATGCGGTTTGAGATGCCGCTTAGCACAATACGCTATCTGAAATAGGAGTGACGTAAGTTGAACAAATGTGGTAGAATATCGCTGAATTCTTATATTAACGAAAATATAAAATGATCTAAGCGGGTCTCTGACTGCCCTATCGTAGAAGGTTAATAGTGCATTTTACTCGCCGTTCCACGCGCTTTAAGATGCCGCCTAGCCCAGTAGGCTATCTGAAATAGGAGCGACATAAATTGAACAAATGTGGTAGAATATCGGTGAATTCTTATATTAACCAAAATATAAAATGATCTAATCGGGTCTCTGATTGCCCTATCGTAGAAGGTTAATAGTGCATTTTACTCGCCATTCCACGCGCTTTAAGATGCCGCCTAGCCCAGTAGGCTATCTGAAATAGGAGCGACGTAAATTGAACAAATGTGATAGAATTTTGCTGAATTCTTATATTAACCGTAATATAAAATGGTCTAATCGGGACTCTGTTTACACTACCTAAGAAGTTTAATAGTACATTTTACTCGATATTTCATGCGCTTTGAGATGCCGCTTAGCCCAATACGCTATCTGAAATAGGAGCGACGTAAATTGAACAAATGTGAAAGAATTTTGGCTGAATTCTTAAATTAACCATAATATACAATGATCTAATCGGGTCTCGGTTTGCCTTACCCTAGAGGTTTAATAGTGCATTTTACTCGCCATTTCATGCGGTTTGAGATGCCGCTTAGCCCAATACGCTATCTGAAATAGGAGCGACGGAAACTGAACAAATGTGATAGAATTTCGCCGAATTCTTATTTTAACCTTAGTGTAAAATGATCTAATCGGGTCTCTGTTTGCCTTACTCTAGAGTATAATAGTGCATTTTACGCGCCATTTCATGCGCTTTGAGATGCCGCTTAGCCCATACGCTATCTGAAATAGGAGTGACGTAAATTGAACAAATGTGATAGAATTTCGGTGAATTCTTAAATTAACCATAATATAAAATGATCTAATCGGGTCTCTGTTTGCCCTACCCTAGAAGTTTAATGGTGCATTGTACTCGCCCTTTCTTGCGCTTTGAGATGACGCTTAGCCCAAAACGCTATCTGAAATATGAGCGACGTAAATTGAACAAATGTGATAGAATTTCGCTGAATTCTTATATTAACCAAAATATAAAATGATCTAATCGGGTCACTGATTACCCTATCATAGAAGTTTAATAGTGCATTTTACTCGCCATTCCACGCGCTTAAGATGCCGCCTAGCCCAGTACGCTATCTGAAATAGGAGCGACATAATTTGAACAAATGTGATAGAATTACGCTGAATTCTTATATTAACCGTAATATAAAATGATCTAATCGGGTCTCTGTTTGCCTTACCCTAGAAGTTTAATAGTGCATTTTACTCGCCATTTCATGCGCTTTGAGATGCCGCTTTGCCCAATACGCTATCTGAAATAGGAGCGACGAAGATTGAACAAATGTGATAGAATTTCGCTGAATTCTTAAATTAACCATAATATAAAATGATCTAATCGGGTCCCTGTTTGCCCTACCCTAGAAGTTTAATAGTGCATTTTACTCGCCATTTCTTGCGCTTTGAGATACCGCTTAGCCCAATACGCTATCTAAAATATCAGCGACGTAAGTTGAACAAATGTGATAGAATTTCGTTGAATTCTTACATTAACCATAATATAAAATGATCTAATCGGGTCTCTGTTCGCCCTACCCTTGATGTTTAATAGTGCATGTCACTCGTCATTTCATGCGCTTTGAGATGCCGCTTAGACCAATACGCTATCTGAAATAGGAGCGACGTAAATTGAACAAATGTGATTGAACGTCGCTGAAATCTTATATTAAACAAAATATAAAATGATCTAATCAGGTCTCTGATTGCCCTATCATAGAAGTTTAGTAGTGCATTTTACTCGCCATTCCACGCCCTTTAAGATGCCGCCTAGCCCAGTATGCTATCTGAAATAGGAGCGACGTAAGTTGAACAAATGTGATAGAATTACGCTGAATTCTTATATTAACCGTAATATAAAATGATCTAATCTGGTCTCTGTTTGGCTTATCCTAGAAGTTTAATAGTGCATTTTACTCGCCCTTTCTTGCGCTTTGAGATGACGCTTAGCCCAAAACGCTATCTGAAATATGAGCGACGTAAATTGAACAAATGTGATAGAATTTCGCTGAATTCTTATATTAACCAAAATATAAAATGATCTAATCGGGTCACTGATTACCCTATCATAGAAGTTTAATAGTGCATTTTACTCGCCATTCCACGCGCTTAAGATGCCGCCTAGCCCAGTACGCTATCTGAAATAGGAGCGACATAATTTGAACAAATGTGATAGAATTACGCTGAATTCTTATATTAACCGTAATATAAAATGATCTAATCGGGTCTCTGTTTGCCTTACCCTAGAAGTTTAATAGTGCATTTTACTCGCCATTTCATGCGCTTTGAGATGCCGCTTTGCCCAATACGCTATCTGAAATAGGAGCGACGAAGATTGAACAAATGTGATAGAATTTCGCTGAATTCTTAAATTAACCATAATATAAAATTACCTAATCGGGTCTCTGTTCGCCCTACCATAGAAGTCTAATAGTGCATTTCACTCGCCATTCCACGCGCTTTAAGATGCCGCCGAGCCCAGTACGCTATCTGAAATAGGAACGACGTAAATTGAACAAATGTGATAGAATTTCGCTGAATTCTTAAATTAACCATAATATAAAATGATCTTATCGGGTCTCTGTTTGCCCTACCCTAGAAGTTTAATAGTGCATTTTACTCGCCATTTCATGCGCTTTGAGATGCCGCTTAGCCCAATAAGCTATCTGAAATATGAGCGACGTAAATTGAACACATGTGATAGAATTTCCGTGAATTCTTATATTAACCTTAATGTAAAATGATCTAATCGGGTCTCTGTTCGCCCCACCCTAGAAGCGTAATAGTGCATTTCACCCGTCATTTCATGCGCTTTGAGATGCCGCTTAGCCCAATATGCTATCTGAAATAGGAGCGACGTAAATTGAACAAATGTGATAGAATTTCGCTGAATTCTTTTATTAACCAAAATGTAAAATGATCTAATCGGGTCTCTGTTCGCCCTAGCCTAGAAGTTTAATAGTGCATTTTAGTCCCCATTTCATGCGCTTTGAGATGCCGCTTAGCCCAATAGGCTATCTGAAATAGGAGCGACGTAAATTGAACAAATGTGATACAATTTCCCTGAAATCTGATATTAAACAAAATATAAAATGATCTAATCGGGTCTCTGATTGCCCTATCATAGAAGTTTAGTAGTGCATTTTACTCGCCATTCCACGCGCTTTAAGATGCCGCCTAGCCCAGTACGCTATCTGAAATAGGAGCGAGGTAACTTGAACAAATGTGATAGAATTACGCTGAATTCTTAAATTAACCATAATATAAAATGATCTAATCGGGTGTCTGTTCGCTCTAACCTAGAAATCTAATAGGGCGTTTTATTCGACATTTCATGCGCTTTGAGATGCCGCTTAGACCAATACGCTATCTGAAATAGAAGCGACGTAAGTTGAACAAATGTGATAGAATTTCCGTGAATTCTTATATTAACCATAATGTAAAATGATCCAATCGGGTCTCTGTTCGCCCTACCATAGAAGTCTAATATTGTATTTCACTCGCCATTTCATGCGCTTTGAGATGCCGCTTAGCCGAATACGCTATCTGAAATAGGAGCGACGTAAGTTGAACAAATGTGATAGAATTTCGCTGAATTCTCTTATTAACCATAATGTAAAATGATCTGATCGGGGCTCTGTTCGCCCTAGCCTAGAAGTTTAATAGTGCATTTTATTCGCCATTTCATGCGCTTTGAGATGCCGCTTAGCCGAAGTCGCTATCTGAAATAGGAGCGACGTAAATTGAACAAATGTGATAGAATTTCGCTGAATTCTTAAATTAACCATAATATAAAATGATCTAATCGGGTCTCTGTTTGCCCTACCCTCGAAGTTTAATAGTGCATTTTACTCGCCATTTCATGCGCATTGAGGTGCCGCTTAGCCCAATACGCTATCTGAAATAGGAGCGACGTAAATTGGACAAATGTGATAGAATTTCCCTGAAATATTATATTAAACAAAATATAAAATGATCTAATCGGTTCTCTGATTGCCCTATCATAGAAGTTTAAGAGTGCATTTCACTCGTCATTTCATGCGCTTTGAGATGCCGCTTAGCCCAATCAGCTATCTGAAATAGGAGCGACGTAAATTGAACAAATTGTGATAGAATTTCGCTGAATTCTTAAATTAACCATAATATAAAATGATCTAATCGGGTCTCTGTTTGCCCTACCCTAGAAGATTATTAGTGCATTTTACTCGCCATTTCATGCGCTTTGAGATGCCGCTTAGCCCAATACGGTATCTGAAATAGGAGGGACGTAAATTGAACAAATGTGGTAGAATTTCGCTGAATTCTTATATTAACCAAAATATAAAATGATCTAATCGGGTCTCTGTTCGCCTTACCATAGAAGTCTAATACTGCATTTCACTCGTCATTTCATGCGCTTTGATATGCCGCTTAGCCCAATACGCTATCTGAAATAGGAGCGACGTAAATTGAACAAATGTGATAGAATTTCGCTGAATTCTTATATTAACCAAAATATAAAATGATCTAATCGGGTCTCTGATTGCCCTATCATAGAAGTTTAGTAGTGCATTTTACTCGCCATTCCACGCGCGTTAAGATGCCGCCTATCCCAGTACGATATCTGAAATAGGAGCGACGTAAGTTGAACAAATGTGATAGAATTACGCTGAATTCTTATATTAACCGTAATATAAAATGATCCAAGCGGGTCTCTGTTTGCCTAATCCTAGAAGTTAAACAGTGCATTATACTCACCATTTCATGCGCTTTGAGATACCGCTTAGCCCAATACGCTATCTGAAATAGGAGCGACGTAAATTGAACAAATGTGATAGAATTTCCCTGAATTCTTATATTAACCAAAATATAAAATGATCTAATCGGGTCTCTGATTGCCCTATCCTAGAAGTTTAGTAGTGCATTATACTCGCCATTTCATGCGCTTTGAGATACCGCATATCCCAATACGCTATCTGAAATAGGAGCGACGAAAATTGAACAAATGTGAAAGAATTTCCCTGAATTCTTATATTAACCTTAATGAAAAATGATCTAATCGGGTCTCCGTTCGCCCTACCCTAGAAGTTTAGTACTGCATTTCACTCGTCATTTCATGCGCTTTGAGATGCCGCTTAGCCCAATACGCTATCTTTAATAGGAGCGACGTAAATTGAACAAATGCGATAGAATTTCGCTGAATTCTTAAATTAACCATAATATAAAATGATCTAATCGGGTCTCTGTTTGCCCTACCCTAGAAGTTTAATAGTGCATTTTACTCGCCATGCCACAGCTTTAAGATGCCGCCTAGCCCAGTACGCTATCTGAAATAGGAACGACGTAAATTGAACAAATGTGATAGCATTACGCTGAATTCTTATATTAAACAAAATATAAAATGATCTAATCGGGCCTCTGTTCGCCCTACCATAGAAGTCTGATAGTACATTTCACTCGTCATTTCATGCGCTTTCAGATGCCGCGTAGCCCAGTACGCTATCTGAAATAGGAGCGACGTAAATTGAACACATGTGATAGAATATTGCTGAATTCTTAAATTAACCAGAATATAAAGTGATCTAATCGGGTCTCTGTTTGCCCTACCCTAGAAGTTTAATAGTGCATTTTACTCGCCATGCCACAGCTTTAAGATGCCGCCTAGCCCAGTACGCTATCTGAAATAGGAACGACGTAAATTGTACAAATGTGATAGAATTTCGCTGAATTCTTATATTAACCATAATATAAAATGATCTAATCGGGTCTCTGATTGCCCTATCATAGAAGTTTAATAGTGCGTTTTCTCGCCATTCCACGCGCTATACGATGCCGCATAGCCCAGTACGCTATCTGAAATAGGAGCGACATAAATTGAACAAATGTGATAGAATTTTGCTGACTTCTTAAATTAATCATAATATAAAATGATCTAATCGGGTCTCTGTTTGCCCCACCCTAGAAGTATAATAGTGCGTTTTACTCGCCATTTCATGCACTTTCAGATGCCGCTTAGCCCAATACGCTATCTGAAATAGCAGCGACGTAAATAAAACAAATGTGATAGAATTTCCCTGTAATCTTATATTAAACAAAATATAAATTGATCTAATCGGGTCTCTGATTGCCCTATCAAAGAAGTTTAGTAGTGCATTTTACTCGCCTTTCCACGCGCTTTAAGATGCCGCCTAGCCCAGTACGCTATCTGGAATAGGAGCGACGTAAATTGAAAAAATGTGATAGAATTTCCCTGTATTCTTATATTAACCTTAATGTCAAATGATCTAATCTGGCCTCTGTTCGCCCTACCATAGAAGTCTAATAGTGCATTTTACTCGCCATTTCATGCGCTTTGAGATGCCGCTTAGCCCAATACGCTATCTGAAATAGGAGCGACGTAAATTGAACAAATGTGATAGAATTTCGGTGAATTCTTAAATTAACCATAATATAAAATGATCTAATCGGGTCTCTGTTTGCCCTACCCTAGAAGTGTAATAGTGCATTTTACTCGCCATTTCTTGCGCTTTGAGATGCCGCTTAGCCCAATACGCTATCTGAAATAGGAGCGACGGAAGTTGAACAAATGTGATAGAATTACGCTGAATTCTTATATTAACCATAATATAAAATGATCTACTCGGGTCTCTGATTGCCCTATCATAGAAGTTTAATATTGCATTTCACTCGCCATTCCACGCGCTTTAAGATGCCGCCTAGCCCAGTACGCTATCTGAAATAGGAGCGACGTAAATTGAACACATGTGATAGAATATTGCTGAATTCTTAAATTAACCATAATATAAAGTGATCTAATCGGGTCTCTGTTTGCCCTACCCTAGAAGTTTAACAGTGAATTTCACTCGCCATTCCACGCGCTTTGAGATGACGCCTAGCCCAGTACGCTATCTGAAATAGGAACGACGTAAATTGAAAAAATGTGATAGAATTTTGCTGAATTCTTAAATTAACCATAATATAAAATGATCTAATCGGGTCTCTGTTTGCCCTACCCTAGAAGTGTAATAGTGCATTTTACTCGCCATTTCTTGCGCTTTGAGATGCCGCTTAGCCCAATAAGCTATCTGAAATATCAACGACGTAAATTGAACGAATGTGATAGAATTTTGCTGAATTCTTATATTAACCTTAATGTAAAATGATCTAATCGGGTCTCTGTTCGCCCTACCCTAGATGTTTAATAGTGCATTTCACTCGTCATTTCATGCGCTTTGAGATGCCGCTTAGCCCAATACGCTATCTGAAATAGGAGCGACGGAAGTTGAACAAATGTGATAGAATTACGCTGAATTCTTATATTAACCATAATATAAAATGATCTACTCGGGTCTCTGATTGCCCTATCATAGAAGTTTAATAGTGCATTTTACTCGCCATTCCACGCGCTTTAAGATGCCGCCTAGCCCAGTACGCTATCTGAAATAGGAGCGACGTAAATTGAACACATGTGATAGAATATTGCTGAATTCTTAAATTAACCATAATATAAAGTGATCTAATCGGGTCTCTGTTTGCCCTACCCTAGAAGTTTAACAGTGAATTTCACTCGCCATTCCACGCGCTTTGAGATGACGCCTAGCCCAGTACGCTATCTGAAATAGGAACGACGTAAATTGAAAAAATGTGATAGAATTTTGCTGAATTCTTAAATTAACTATAATATAAAATGATCTAATCGGGTCTCTGTTTGCCCTACCCTAAAAGTTTCACAGTGCATTTTACTCGCCATTTCATGCGCTTTGAGATGCCGCTTAGCCCAATACGCTATCAGAAATAGGAGCGACGTAAGTTGAACAAATGTGATAGAATTTCGCTGAATTCTTTTATTAACCATAATGTAAAATGATCTAATCGGGTCTCTGTTTGCCCTACCCAGGAAATGTAATAGTGCATTTTACTCGCCATTTCATGCGCTTTGAGATGCCGCTTAGCCCAATACGCTATCTGAAATAGGAGCGACGTAAATTGAACAAATGTGATAGAATTTCCCTGAATTCTTATATTAACCTTAATGTAAAATGATCTAATCGGGTCTCTGTCCGCCCTACCCTAGAAGTTTAATAGTGCATTTCACTCGTCATTTCATGCGCTTTGACGTGCCGCTTAGCCCAATACGCTATCTGAAATAGGAGCGACGTAAATTGAACAAATGTGATAGAATTTCGCTGAATTCTTATAATAACCAAAATATAAAATGATCTAATCGGGTCTCTGTTTGCCCTACCCTAGAAGTGTAATAGTGCATTTTACTCGCCATTTCTTGCGCTTTGGGATGCCGCTTAGCCCAATAAGCTATCTGAAATATCAACGACGTAAATTGAACAAATGTGATAGAATCTCGCTGAATTCTTATATTAACTATAATATAAAATGATCTAATCGGGTCTCTGTTTGCCCTACCCTAGAAGTTTAACAGTGCATTTTACTCGCCATTTCATGCGCTTTGAGATGCCGCTTAGCCCAATACGCTATCTGAAATAGGAGCGACGTAAGTTCAACAAATGTGATAGAATTTCGCAGAATTCTTTTATTAACCATAATGTAAAATGATCTAATCAGGTCTCTGTTCGCCCTAGTCTAGAAGTTTAATAGTGCATTTTACTCGCCATTTCATGCGCTTTGAGATGCCGCTTAGCCCAGTACGCTATCTGAAATAGGAACGACGTAAATTGAACAAATGTGATGGAACTTTGCAGAATTCTTAAATCAACCGTAATATAAAATGATCTAATCGGGTCTCTGTTTGCCTTGTCCTAGAAGTTTGATAGTGCATTTCACTCGCCATTTCATGCGCTTTGAAATGCTGCATAGCCCAATACGCTATCTGAAATAGGAGCGACGTAAATTGAACAAATGTGATAGAATTTCCCTGAATTCTTATATTAACCTTAATGTAAAATGATCTAATCGGGTCTCTGATTGCCCTATCATAGATGTTTAATAGTGCATTTTACTCGCCATTCCACGCGCTTTAAGATGCCGCCTATCCGAGTACGCTATCTGAAATAGGAGCGACGTAAATTGAACAAATGTGATAGAATTTTTCTGAATTCTTAAATTAACCATAATATGAAATGATCTAATCGGGTCTCTGTTTGACCTCGATTACAAGTTTAACAGTGCATTTTACTCGCCATTTCATGCGCTTTGAGATGCCGCTTAGCCCAATACGCTATCTGAAATAGGAGCGACGTAAATTGAACAAATGTGATAGAATTTCGCTGAATTCTTAAATTAACCATAATATAAAATGATCTAATGGGGTCTCTGTTTGCCCTACCCAAGAAGTTTAATAGTGCATTTTACTCGCCATTTCTTGCGCTTTGAGATGCCGCTTAGCCCAATACGCTATCTATAATAGGAGCGACGTAAATTGGACAAATGTGATAGAATTTCGCTGAATTCTTAAATTAACCATAATATAAAATGATCTAATCGGGTCTCTGTTTGCCCTACCCTAGAAGTTTAATAGTTCATTTTACTCGCCATTTCTTGCGCTTTGAGATGCCGCTTAGCCCAATACGCTATCTGAAATATCAGCGACGTAAATTGAACAAATGTGAGAGAATCTCGCTGAATTCTTATATTAACCTTAATGTAAAATGATCTAATCGGGTCTCTGTTCGCCCTACCCTAGAAGATTAATAGTGCATTTCTCTCGTCATTTCATGCGCTTTGAGATGCCGCTGAGCCCAATAAGCTATCTCAAATAGGAGCCACGTAAATTGAACGAATGTGATAGAATTTTTTTGAATTCTTAAATAAACCATAATATGAAATAATCTAATCGGGTCACTGATTGCCCTATCATAGAAGTTTAAAAGTGCATTTTACTCGCCATTCCACGCGCTTTAAGATGCCGCCTAACCCAGTACGCTATCTGAAATAGGAGCGACGTAAATTGAACAAATGTGATAGAATTTCGCTGAATTCTTATATTAACCATAATATAAAACGATCTAATCGGGTCTCTGATTGACCTACCCTAGAAGTTTAAGAGTGCATTTTACTCGCCATTTCATGCGCTTTGAGATGCCGCTTAGCCCAATACGCTATCTTAAATAGGAGCGACGTAAATTGAACAAACGTGATAGAATTTCGCTGAATTCTTATATTAACCTTAATGGAAAATGATCTAATCGGGTCTTTGTTTGCCCTACCCTAGAAGTTTAATAGTGCATTTTACTCGCCATTTCACGCGCTTTAAGTTGCCGCATAGCCCAGTACGCTATCTGAAATAGGAGCTACGTAACTTGAACAAATGTGACAGAATTACGCTGAATTCTTATATTAACCGTAATATAAAATGTTCTAATCGGGTCTCTGTTTGCCCTACTATAGAAGTTTAATAGTGCATTTCACTCGCCATTTCATGCGGTTTGAGATGCCGCTTAGCACAATACGCTATCTGAAATAGGAGTGACGTAAGTTGAACAAATGTGGTAGAATATCGCTGAATTCTTATATTAACGAAAATATAAAATGATCTAAGCGGGTCTCTGACTGCCCTATCGTAGAAGGTTAATAGTGCATTTTACTCGCCGTTCCACGCGCTTTAAGATGCCGCCTAGCCCAGTAGGCTATCTGAAATAGGAGCGACATAAATTGAACAAATGTGGTAGAATATCGGTGAATTCTTATATTAACCAAAATATAAAATGATCTAATCGGGTCTCTGATTGCCCTATCGTAGAAGGTTAATAGTGCATTTTACTCGCCATTCCACGCGCTTTAAGATGCCGCCTAGCCCAGTAGGCTATCTGAAATAGGAGCGACGTAAATTGAACAAATGTGATAGAATTTTGCTGAATTCTTATATTAACCGTAATATAAAATGGTCTAATCGGGACTCTGTTTACACTACCTAAGAAGTTTAATAGTACATTTTACTCGATATTTCATGCGCTTTGAGATGCCGCTTAGCCCAATACGCTATCTGAAATAGGAGCGACGTAAATTGAACAAATGTGATAGAATTTTGCTGAATTCTTAAATTAACCATAATATACAATGATCTAATCGGGTCTCGGTTTGCCTTACCCTAGAGGTTTAATAGTGCATTTTACTCGCCATTTCATGCGGTTTGAGATGCCGCTTAGCCCAATACGCTATCTGAAATAGGAGCGACGGAAACTGAACAAATGTGATAGAATTTCGCCGAATTCTTATTTTAACCTTAGTGTAAAATGATCTAATCGGGTCTCTGTTTGCCTTACTCTAGAAGTATAATAGTGCATTTTACGCGCCATTTCATGCGCTTTGAGATGCCGCTTAGCCCAATAGGCTATCTGAAATAGGAGCGACGTAAATTGAACAAATGTGATAGAATTTCGGTGAATTCTTAAATTAACCATAATATAAAATGATCTAATCGGGTCTCTGTTTGCCCTACCCTAGAAGTTTAATGGTGCATTGTACTCGCCCTTTCTTGCGCTTTGAGATGACGCTTAGCCCAAAACGCTATCTGAAATATGAGCGACGTAAATTGAACAAATGTGATAGAATTTCGCTGAATTCTTATATTAACCAAAATATAAAATGATCTAATCGGGTCACTGATTACCCTATCATAGAAGTTTAATAGTGCATTTTACTCGCCATTCCACGCGCTTAAGAGGCCGCCTAGCCCAGTACGCTATCTGAAATAGGAGCGACATAATTTGAACAAATGTGATAGAATTACGCTGAATTCTTATATTAACCGTAATATAAAATGATCTAATCGGGTCTCTGTTTGCCTTACCCTAGAAGTTTAATAGTGCATTTTACTCGCCATTTCATGCGCTTTGAGATGCCGCTTTGCCCAATACGCTATCTGAAATAGGAGCGACGAAGATTGAACAAATGTGATAGAATTTCGCTGAATTCTTAAATTAACCATAATATAAAATGATCTAATCGGGTCCCTGTTTGCCCTACCCTAGAAGTTTAATAGTGCATTTTACTCGCCATTTCTTGCGCTTTGAGATGCCGCTTAGCCCAATACGCTATCTAAAATATCAGCGACGTAAGTTGAACAAATGTGATAGAATTTCGTTGAATTCTTACATTAACCATAATATAAAATGATCTAATCGGGTCTCTGTTTGCCCTACCCTAGATGTTTAATAGTGCATGTCACTCGTCATTTCATGCGCTTTGAGATGCCGCTTAGACCAATACGCTATCTGAAATAGGAGCGACGTAAATTGAACAAATGTGATTGAACGTCGCTGAAATCTTATATTAAACAAAATATAAAATGATCTAATCAGGTCTCTGATTGCCCTATCATAGAAGTTTAGTAGTGCATTTTACTCGCCATTCCACGCCCTTTAAGATGCCGCCTAGCCCAGTATGCTATCTGAAATAGGAGCGACGTAAGTTGAACAAATGTGATAGAATTACGCTGAATTCTTATATTAACCGTAATATAAAATGATCTAATCTGGTCTCTGTTTGGCTTATCCTAGAAGTTTAATAGTGCATTTTACTCGCCCTTTCTTGCGCTTTGAGATGACGCTTAGCCCAAAACGCTATCTGAAATATGAGCGACGTAAATTGAACAAATGTGATAGAATTTCGCTGAATTCTTATATTAACCAAAATATAAAATGATCTAATCGGGTCACTGATTACCCTATCATAGAAGTTTAATAGTGCATTTTACTCGCCATTCCACGCGCTTAAGATGCCGCCTAGCCCAGTACGCTATCTGAAATAGGAGCGACGTAATTTGAACAAATGTGATAGAATTACGCTGAATTCTTATATTAACCGTAATATAAAATGATCTAATCGGGTCTCTGTTTGCCTTACCCTAGAAGTTTAATAGTGCATTTTACTCGCCATTTCATGCGCTTTGAGATGCCGCTTTGCCCAATACGCTATCTGAAATAGGAGCGACGTAAATTGAACAAATGTGATAGAATTTCGCTGAATTCTTAAATTAACCATAATATAAAATTACCTAATCGGGTCTCTGTTCGCCCTACCATAGAAGTCTAATAGTGCATTTCACTCGCCATTCCACGCGCTTTAAGATGCCGCCGAGCCCAGTACGCTATCTGAAATAGGAACGACGTAAATTGAACAAATGTGATAGAATTTCGCTGAATTCTTAAATTAACCATAATATAAAATGATCTTATCGGGTCTCTGTTTGCCCTACCCTAGAAGTTTAATAGTGCATTTTACTCGCCATTTCATGCGCTTTGAGATGCCGCTTAGCCCAATAAGCTATCTGAAATATGAGCGACGTAAATTGAACACATGTGATAGAATTTCCGTGAATTCTTATATTAACCTTAATGTAAAATGATCTAATCGGGTCTCTGTTCGCCCCACCCTAGAAGCTTAATAGTGCATTTCACCCGTCATTTCATGCGCTTTGAGATGCCGCTTAGCCCAATATGCTATCTGAAATAGGAGCGACGTAAATTGAACAAATGTGATAGAATTTCGCTGAATTCTTTTATTAACCAAAATGTAAAATGATCTAATCGGGTCTCTGTTCGCCCTAGCCTAGAAGTTTAATAGTGCATTTTAGTCCCCATTTCATGCGCTTTGAGATGCCGCTTAGCCCAATAGGCTATCTGAAATAGGAGCGACGTAAATTGAACAAATGTGATACAATTTCCCTGAAATCTGATATTAAACAAAATATAAAATGATCTAATCGGGTCTCTGATTGCCCTATCATAGAAGTTTAGTAGTGCATTTTACTCGCCATTCCACGCGCTTTAAGATGCCGCCTAGCCCAGTACGCTATCTGAAATAGGAGCGAGGTAACTTGAACAAATGTGATAGAATTACGCTGAATTCTTAAATTAACCATAATATAAAATGATCTAATCGGGTGTCTGTTCGCTCTAACCTAGAAATCTAATAGGGCGTTTTATTCGACATTTCATGCGCTTTGAGATGCCGCTTAGCCCAATACGCTATCTGAAATAGAAGCGACGTAAGTTGAACAAATGTGATAGAATTTCCGTGAATTCTTATATTAACCATAATGTAAAATGATCCAATCGGGTCTCTGTTCGCCCTACCATAGAAGTCTAATATTGTATTTCACTCGCCATTTCATGCGCTTTGAGATGCCGCTTAGCCGAATACGCTATCTGAAATAGGAGCGACGTAAGTTGAACAAATGTGATAGAATTTCGCTGAATTCTCTTATTAACCATAATGTAAAATGATCTGATCGGGGCTCTGTTCGCCCTAGCCTAGAAGTTTAATAGTGCATTTTATTCGCCATTTCATGCGCTTTGAGATGCCGCTTAGCCGAAGTCGCTATCTGAAATAGGAGCGACGTAAATTGAACAAATGTGATAGAATTTCGCTGAATTCTTAAATTAACCATAATATAAAATGATCTAATCGGGTCTCTGTTTGCCCTACCCTCGAAGTTTAATAGTGCATTTTACTCGCCATTTCATGCGCTTTGAGGTGCCGCTTAGCCCAATACGCTATCTGAAATAGGAGCGACGTAAATTGGACAAATGTGATAGAATTTCCCTGAAATATTATATTAAACAAAATATAAAATGATCTAATCGGTTCTCTGATTGCCCTATCATAGAAGTTTAAGAGTGCATTTCACTCGTCATTTCATGCGCTTTGAGATGCCGCTTAGCCCCAATCAGCTATCTGAAATAGGAGCGACGTAAATTGAACAAATTGTGATAGAATTTCGCTGAATTCTTAAATTAACCATAATATAAAATGATCTAATCGGTCTCTGTTTGCCCTACCCTAGAAGATTATTAGTGCATTTTACTCGCCATTTCATGCGCTTTGAGATGCCGCTTAGCCCAATACGGTATCTGAAATAGGAGGGACGTAAATTGAACAAATGTGGTAGAATTTCGCTGAATTCTTATATTAACCAAAATATAAAATGATCTAATCGGGTCTCTGTTCGCCTTACCATAGAAGTCTAATACTGCATTTCACTCGTCATTTCATGCGCTTTGATATGCCGCTTAGCCCAATACGCTATCTGAAATAGGAGCGACGTAAATTGAACAAATGTGATAGAATTTCGCTGAATTCTTATATTAACCAAAATATAAAATGATCTAATCGGGTCTCTGATTGCCCTATCATAGAAGTTTAGTAGTGCATTTTACTCGCCATTCCACGCGCGTTAAGATGCCGCCTATCCCAGTACGATATCTGAAATAGGAGCGACGTAAGTTGAACAAATGTGATAGAATTACGCTGAATTCTTATATTAACCGTAATATAAAATGATCCAAGCGGGTCTCTGTTTGCCTAATCCTAGAAGTTAAACAGTGCATTATACTCACCATTTCATGCGCTTTGAGATACCGCTTAGCCCAATACGCTATCTGAAATAGGAGCGACGTAAATTGAACAAATGTGATAGAATTTCCCTGAATTCTTATATTAACCAAAATATAAAATGATCTAATCGGGTCTCTGATTGCCCTATCCTAGAAGTTTAGTAGTGCATTATACTCGCCATTTCATGCGCTTTGAGATACCGCATATCCCAATACGCTATCTGAAATAGGAGCGACGAAAATTGAACAAATGTGAAAGAATTTCCCTGAATTCTTATATTAACCTTAATGTAAAATGATCTAATCGGGTCTCCGTTCGCCCTACCCTAGAAGTTTAGTACTGCATTTCACTCGTCATTTCATGCGCTTTGAGATGCCGCTTAGCCCAATACGCTATCTTTAATAGGAGCGACGTAAATTGAACAAATGCGATAGAATTTCGCTGAATTCTTAAATTAACCATAATATAAAATGATCTAATCGGGTCTCTGTTTGCCCTACCCTAGAAGTTTAATAGTGCATTTTACTCGCCATGCCACAGCTTTAAGATGCCGCCTAGCCCAGTACGCTATCTGAAATAGGAACGACGTAAATTGAACAAATGTGATAGCATTACGCTGAATTCTTATATTAAACAAAATATAAAATGATCTAATCGGGCCTCTGTTCGCCCTACCATAGAAGTCTGATAGTACATTTCACTCGTCATTTCATGCGCTTTCAGATGCCGCGTAGCCCAGTACGCTATCTGAAATAGGAGCGACGTAAATTGAACACATGTGATAGAATATTGCTGAATTCTTAAATTAACCAGAATATAAAGTGATCTAATCGGGTCTCTGTTTGCCCTACCCTAGAAGTTTAATAGTGCATTTTACTCGCCATGCCACAGCTTTAAGATGCCGCCTAGCCCAGTACGCTATCTGAAATAGGAACGACGTAAATTGTACAAATGTGATAGAATTTCGCTGAATTCTTATATTAACCAAAATATAAAATGATCTAATCGGGTCTCTGATTGCCCTATCATAGAAGTTTAATAGTGCGTTTTCTCGCCATTCCACGCGCTATACGATGCCGCATAGCCCAGTACGCTATCTGAAATAGGAGCGACATAAATTGAACAAATGTGATAGAATTTTGCTGACTTCTTAAATTAATCATAATATAAAATGATCTAATCGGGTCTCTGTTTGCCCCACCCTAGAAGTATAATAGTGCGTTTTACTCGCCATTTCATGCACTTTCAGATGCCGCTTAGCCCAATACGCTATCTGAAATAGCAGCGACGTAAATAAAACAAATGTGATAGAATTTCCCTGTAATCTTATATTAAACAAAATATAAATTGATCTAATCGGGTCTCTGATTGCCCTATCAAAGAAGTTTAGTAGTGCATTTTACTCGCCTTTCCACGCGCTTTAAGATGCCGCCTAGCCCAGTACGCTATCTGGAATAGGAGCGACGTAAATTGAAAAAATGTGATAGAATTTCCCTGTATTCTTATATTTACCTTAATGTCAAATGATCTAATCTGGCCTCTGTTCGCCCTACCATAGAAGTCTAATAGTGCATTTTACTCGCCATTTCATGCGCTTTGAGATGCCGCTTAGCCCAATACGCTATCTGAAATAGGAGCGACGTAAATTGAACAAATGTGATAGAATTTCGGTGAATTCTTAAATTAACCATAATATAAAATGATCTAATCGGGTCTCTGTTTGCCCTACCCTAGAAGTGTAATAGTGCATTTTACTCGCCATTTCTTGCGCTTTGAGATGCCGCTTAGCCCAATACGCTATCTGAAATAGGAGCGACGGAAGTTGAACAAATGTGATAGAATTACGCTGAATTCTTATATTAACCATAATATAAAATGATCTACTCGGGTCTCTGATTGCCCTATCATAGAAGTTTAATATTGCATTTCACTCGCCATTCCACGCGCTTTAAGATGCCGCCTAGCCCAGTACGCTATCTGAAATAGGAGCGACGTAAATTGAACACATGTGATAGAATATTGCTGAATTCTTAAATTAACCATAATATAAAGTGATCTAATCGGGTCTCTGTTTGCCCTACCCTAGAAGTTTAACAGTGAATTTCACTCGCCATTCCACGCGCTTTGAGATGACGCCTAGCCCAGTACGCTATCTGAAATAGGAACGACGTAAATTGAAAAAATGTGATAGAATTTTGCTGAATTCTTAAATTAACCATAATATAAAATGATCTAATCGGGTCTCTGTTTGCCCTACCCTAGAAGTGTAATAGTGCATTTTACTCGCCATTTCTTGCGCTTTGAGATGCCGCTTAGCCCAATAAGCTATCTGAAATATCAACGACGTAAATTGAACAAATGTGATAGAATTTTGCTGAATTCTTATATTAACCTTAATGTAAAATGATCTAATCGGGTCTCTGTTCGCCCTACCCTAGATGTTTAATAGTGCATTTCACTCGTCATTTCATGCGCTTTGAGATGCCGCTTAGCCCAATACGCTATCTGAAATAGGAGCGACGGAAGTTGAACAAATGTGATAGAATTACGCTGAATTCTTATATTAACCATAATATAAAATGATCTACTCGGGTCTCTGATTGCCCTATCATAGAAGTTTAATAGTGCATTTTACTCGCCATTCCACGCGCTTTAAGATGCCGCCTAGCCCAGTACGCTATCTGAAATAGGAGCGACGTAAATTGAACACATGTGATAGAATATTGCTGAATTCTTAAATTAACCATAATATAAAGTGATCTAATCGGGTCTCTGTTTGCCCTACCCTAGAAGTTTAACAGTGAATTTCACTCGCCATTCCACGCGCTTTGAGATGACGCCTAGCCCAGTACGCTATCTGAAATAGGAACGACGTAAATTGAAAAAATGTGATAGAATTTTGCTGAATTCTTAAATTAACTATAATATAAAATGATCTAATCGGGTCTCTGTTTGCCCTACCCTAAAAGTTTCACAGTGCATTTTACTCGCCATTTCATGCGCTTTGAGATGCCGCTTAGCCCAATACGCTATCAGAAATAGGAGCGACGTAAGTTGAACAAATGTGATAGAATTTCGCTGAATTCTTTTATTAACCATAATGTAAAATGATCTAATCGGGTCTCTGTTTGCCCTACCCAGGAAATGTAATAGTGCATTTTACTCGCCATTTCATGCGCTTTGAGATGCCGCTTAGCCCAATACGCTATCTGAAATAGGAGCGACGTAAATTGAACAAATGTGATAGAATTTCCCTGAATTCTTATATTAACCTTAATGTAAAATGATCTAATCGGGTCTCTGTCCGCCCTACCCTAGAAGTTTAATAGTGCATTTCACTCGTCATTTCATGCGCTTTGACGTGCCGCTTAGCCCAATACGCTATCTGAAATAGGAGCGACGTAAATTGAACAAATGTGATAGAATTTCGCTGAATTCTTATAATAACCAAAATATAAAATGATCTAATCGGGTCTCTGTTTGCCCTACCCTAGAAGTGTAATAGTGCATTTTACTCGCCATTTCTTGCGCTTTGGGATGCCGCTTAGCCCAATAAGCTATCTGAAATATCAACGACGTAAATTGAACAAATGTGATAGAATCTCGCTGAATTCTTATATTAACTATAATATAAAATGATCTAATCGGGTCTCTGTTTGCCCTACCCTAGAAGTTTAACAGTGCATTTTACTCGCCATTTCATGCGCTTTGAGATGCCGCTTAGCCCAATACGCTATCTGAAATAGGAGCGACGTAAGTTCAACAAATGTGATAGAATTTCGCAGAATTCTTTTATTAACCATAATGTAAAATGATCTAATCAGGTCTCTGTTCGCCCTAGTCTAGAAGTTTAATAGTGCATTTTACTCGCCATTTCATGCGCTTTGAGATGCCGCTTAGCCCAGTACGCTATCTGAAATAGGAACGACGTAAATTGAACAAATGTGATGGAACTTTGCAGAATTCTTAAATCAACCGTAATATAAAATGATCTAATCGGGTCTCTGTTTGCCTTGTCCTAGAAGTTTGATAGTGCATTTCACTCGCCATTTCATGCGCTTTGAAATGCTGCATAGCCCAATACGCTATCTGAAATAGGAGCGACGTAAATTGAACAAATGTGATAGAATTTCCCTGAATTCTTATATTAACCTTAATGTAAAATGATCTAATCGGGTCTCTGATTGCCCTATCATAGATGTTTAATAGTGCATTTTACTCGCCATTGCACGCGCTTTAAGATGCCGCCTATCCGAGTACGCTATCTGAAATAGGAGCGACGTAAATTGAACAAATGTGATAGAATTTTTCTGAATTCTTAAATTAACCATAATATGAAATGATCTAATCGGGTCTCTGTTTGACCTCGATTACAAGTTTAACAGTGCATTTTACTCGCCATTTCATGCGCTTTGAGATGCCGCTTAGCCCAATACGCTATCTGAAATAGGAGCGACGTAAATTGAACAAATGTGATAGAATTTCGCTGAATTCTTAAATTAACCATAATATAAAATGATCTAATGGGGTCTCTGTTTGCCCTACCCAAGAAGTTTAATAGTGCATTTTACTCGCCATTTCTTGCGCTTTGAGATGCCGCTTAGCCCAATACGCTATCTATAATAGGAGCGACGTAAATTGGACAAATGTGATAGAATTTCGCTGAATTCTTAAATTAACCATAATATAAAATGATCTAATCGGGTCTCTGTTTGCCCTACCCTAGAAGTTTAATAGTTCATTTTACTCGCCATTTCTTGCGCTTTGAGATGCCGCTTAGCCCAATACGCTATCTGAAATATCAGCGACGTAAATTGAACAAATGTGAGAGAATCTCGCTGAATTCTTATATTAACCTTAATGTAAAATGATCTAATCGGGTCTCTGTTCGCCCTACCCTAGAAGATTAATAGTGCATTTCTCTCGTCATTTCATGCGCTTTGAGATGCCGCTGAGCCCAATAAGCTATCTCAAATAGGAGCCACGTAAATTGAACGAATGTGATAGAATTTTTTTGAATTCTTAAATAAACCATAATATGAAATAATCTAATCGGGTCACTGATTGCCCTATCATAGAAGTTTAAAAGTGCATTTTACTCGCCATTCCACGCGCTTTAAGATGCCGCCTAACCCAGTACGCTATCTGAAATAGGAGCGACGTAAATTGAACAAATGTGATAGAATTTCGCTGAATTCTTATATTAACCATAATATAAAACGATCTAATCGGGTCTCTGATTGACCTACCCTAGAAGTTTAAGAGTGCATTTTACTCGCCATTTCATGCGCTTTGAGATGCCGCTTAGCCCAATACGCTATCTTAAATAGGAGCGACGTAAATTGAACAAACGTGATAGAATTTCGCTGAATTCTTATATTAACCTTAATGGAAAATGATCTAATCGGGTCTTTGTTTGCCCTACCCTAGAAGTTTAATAGTGCATTTTACTCGCCATTTCACGCGCTTTAAGTTGCCGCATAGCCCAGTACGCTATCTGAAATAGGAGCTACGTAACTTGAACAAATGTGACAGAATTACGCTGAATTCTTATATTAACCGTAATATAAAATGATCTAATCGGGTCTCTGTTTGCCTTATCCTAGAAGTTTAATAGTGCATTTTACTCGCCATTTCATGCGCTTTGAGATGCCGCTTAGCCCAATACGCTATCTGAAATAGGAGTGACGTAAATTGAACAAATGTGATAGAATTTCGCTGAATTGTTAAATTAACCATAATATAAAATGATCTAATCGGGTCTCTGTTCGCCCTATCCTAGAAGTTTAATAGTGCATTTTCTCGCCATTTCATGCGCTTAGAGATGCCGCTTAGCCCAATACGCTATCTGAAATAGGAGTGACGTAAATTGAACAAATGTGATAGAATTTCGCTGAATTGATAAATTAACCAAAATACAAAATGATCTAATCGGGTCTCTGATTGCCCTATCATAGAAGTTTAATAGTGCATTTTACTCGCCATTCCACGCGCTTTATGTTGCCGCCTAGCCCAGTACGCTATCTGAAATAGGAGCTACGTAAGTTGAAGAAGTGTGACAGAATTACGCTGAATTCTTATATTAACCGTAATATAAAATCATCTAATCGGGTCTCTGATTGCCCTATCATAGAAGTTTAATAGTGCATTTTCTCGCCATTCCACGCGCTTTAAGATGCCGCCTAGCCCAGTACGCTATCTGAAATAGGAGCGACGTAAATTGAACAAATGTGATAAAATTTTGCTGAATTCTTAAATTAACCATAATATAAAATGATCTAATCGGGTCTCTGTTTGCCGTACCCTAGAAGTTTAATAGTGCATTTTACTCGCCATTCCACGCGCTTTAAGATGCCGCCTAACCCAGTACGCTATCTGAAATAGGAGCGACGTAAATTGAACAAATGTGATAGAATTTCGCTGAATTCTTATATTAACCTTAATGTAAAATGATCTAATCGGGTCTTTGTTCGCCCTACCCTAGAAGTTTTATAGTGCATGTCACTCGTCATTTCATGCGCTTTGAGATGCCGCTTAGCCCAATACGCTATCTGAAATATCAGCGACGTAAATTGAACAAATGTGAGAGAATCTCGCTGAATTCTTATATTAACCTCAATGTAAAATGATCTAATCGGGTCTCTATTCGCCCTACCCTAGAAGATTAATAGTGCATTTCACTCGTCATTTCATGCGCTTTGAGATGCCGCTGAGCCCAATAAGCTATCTGAAATAGGAGCCACGTAAATTGAACGAATGTGATAGAATTTTTTTGAATTCTTAAATAAACCATAATATGAAATGATCTAATCGGGTCTCTGATTGCCCTACCCTAGAAGTTTAATAGTGCATTTTACTCTCCATTTCATGCGCTTTGAGATGCCGCTTAGCCCAATATGCTATCTGCAATAGGAGCGACGTAAATTGAACAAATGTGATAGAATTTCGCTGAATTCTTAAATTAACCATAATATAAAATGATCTAATCGGGTCTCTGTTTGCCCTACCCTAGAAGTATAATAGTGCATTTTACGAGCCATTTCTTGCGCTTTGAGATGCAGCTTAGCCCAATACGCTATCTGAAATATCAGCGACGTAAATTGAACAAATGTGAGAGAATCTCGCTGAATTCTTATATTAACCGTAATTTAAAGTGGTCTAATCGGGTCTCCGTTTGCCTTATCCTAGAAGTTTAATAGTGCATTTTACTCGTCATTTCATGCGCTTTGAGATGCCGCTTACCCCAATACGCTATCTGAAATAGGAGCGATGTAAATTGAACAAATGTGATAGAATTTCGCTGAATTCTTATATTAACCAAAATATAAAATGATCTAATCGGGTCTCTGATTGCCCTATCATAGATGTTTAAGAGGGCATTTTCCTCGCCATTCCACGCGCTTTAAGATGCCGCCTAGCCCAGTACGCTATCTGAAATAGGAGCGTCGTAAGTTGAACAAATGTGATAGAATTACGCTGAATTCTTATATTAACGGTAATATGAAATGATCTAATCGGGTCTCTGTTTGCCCTACCCTAGAAGTTTAACAGTGCATTTTACTCGCCATTTCATGCGCTTTGAGATGCCGCTTAGCCCAATACGCTATCTGAAATAGGAGCGACGTAAGTTCAACAAATGTGATAGAATTTCGCAGAATTCTTTTATTAACCATAATGTAAAATGATCTAATCAGGTCTCTGTTCGCCCTAGTCTAGAAGATTAATAGTGCATTTTACTCGCCACTTCATGCGCTTTGACGTGCCGCTTAGCCCAATACGCTATCTGAAATAGGAGCGACGTAAATTGAAGAAATGTGATTGAATTTCCCTGAATTCTTATATTAACTTTAATGTAAAATGATCTAATCGGGTCTCTGCTCGCCCTACCATTGAAGTCTAATAGTGCATTTCACTCGACATTTCATGCGCTTTCAGATGCCGCTTAGCCCAATGCGCTATCTGAAATAGGAACGACGTAAATTGAACAAATGTGATAGAATTTCGTTGAATTCTTACATTAACCATAATATAAAATGATCTAATCGGGTCTCTGTTTGCCCTACCCTAGAAGTTTAATAGTGCATGTCACTCGTCATTTCATGCGCTTTGAGATGCCGCTTAGACCAATACGCTATCTGAAATAGGGGCGACGTAAATTGAACAAATGTGATAGAATTTCGCTGAATTCTTATATTAACCAAAATATAAAATGATCTAATCGGGTCTCTGATTGCCCTATCATAGAAGTTTAATAGTGCATTTTACTCGCCACTCCACGCGCTTTAAGATGCCGCCTAGCCCAGTACGCTATCTGAAATAGGAGCGACGTATGTTGAACAGATGTGATAGAATATCCCTGAATCCTTATATTAACCTTAATGTAAAATGATCTAATCGGGTCTCTGTTTGCCCTACCCTAGAAGTTTAATAGTGCATTTCACTCGTCATTTCATGCGCTTTGTGATGCCGCTTAGCACAATAAGCTATCTGAAATAGGAGCGACGTAAATTGAACAAATGTGATAGAATTTCGCTGAATTCTTATATTAACCAAAATATAAAATGATCTAGTCGGGTCTCTGATTGCCCTATCATAGAAGTTTAATAGTGCATTTTACTCGCCATTCCACGCGCTTTAAGGTGCCGCCTAGCCCAGTACGCTATCTGAAATAGGAGCGACGTAAGTTGAACAAATGTGATAGAATTTTGCTGAATTCTAAAATTAACCATAATGTAAAATGATCGAATCGGGTCTCTTTTTGCCTTATCCTAGAAGTTTAATAGTGCATTTTGCTCGCCATTTCTTGCGCTTTGAGATGACGCTTAGCACAAGTCGCTATCTGAAATAGGAGCGATGTAAATTGAACAAATGTGATAGAATTTCGCTGAATTCTTATATTAACCTTAATGTAAAATGATCTAATCGGGTCTATGATTGCCCTGTCATAGAAGTTTAATAGTGCATTTTACTCGTCATTCCACGCGCTTTAAGATGCCGCCTAGCCCAGTACGCTATCTGAAATAGGAGCAACGTAAATTGAACAAATGTGATAGAATTTCGCTGAATTCTTAAATTAACCATAATATAAAATGATCTAATGGGGTCTCTGTTTGCCCTACCCTAGAAGTTTAATGGTGCATTTTAGTCGCCATTTCCTGCGCTTTGAGATGCTGCTTAGCACAAGTCGCTATCTGAAATAGGAGCGATGTAAATTGAACAAATGTGATAGAATTTCGCTGAATTCTTATATTAAACTTAATGTAAAATGATCTAATCGGGTCTTTGTTCGCCCTACCCAAGAAGTTTAATAGTGCATTTCACTCGTCAATTCATGCGCTTTGCGATGCCGCTTAGCCCAGTACGCTATCTGAAATAGGAACGACGTAAATTGAACAAATGTGATAGAATTTCGCTGAATTCTTATATTAACCAAAATATAAGATGATCTAATCGGGTCTCTGATTGCCCTATCATAGAAGTTTAATAGTGCATTTTACTCGTCATTCCACGCGCTTTAAGATGCCGCCTAGCCCAGTACGCTATCTGAAATAGGAGCAACGTAAATTGAACAAATGTGATAGAATTTCGCTGAATTCTTATATTAACCATAATATAAAATGATCCAAACGGGACTCTGATTGCCCTATCATAGAAGTTTAGTAGTGCATTTTACTCGCCCTTCCACGCGCTTTAAGATGCCGCCTAGCCCAGTACACTATCTGAAATAGGAGCGACGTATGTTGAACAAATGTGATAGAATTACGCTGAATTCTTATATTAACCGTAATATAAAATGATCTAATCGGGTCTCTGATTGCCCTATCATAGAAGATTAAGAGTGCATTTTGCTCGCCATTCCACGCGCTTTAAGATGCCGCCTAGCCCAGTACGCTATCTGAAATAGGAGCGACGTAAGTTGAACAAATGTGATAGAATAACGCTGAATTCTTATATTAACCGTAATATGAAATGGTCTAATCGGGTCTCCGTTTGCCTTATCCTAGAAGTTTAATAGTGCATTTTACTGGCCATTTCATGCGCATTGAGATGCCGCTTAGCCCAATACGCTATCTGAAATAGGAGCGACGTAAGTTGAACAAATGTGATAGAATAACGCTGAATTCTTATATTAACCGTAATATGAAATGGTCTAATCGGGACTCCGTTTGCCTTATCCTAGAAGTTTAATAGTGCATTTTACTGGCCATTTCATGCGCATTGAGATGCCGCTTAGCCCAATACGCTATCTGAAATAGGAGCGACGTAAATTAAACAAATGTGATAGAATTTCGCTGAATTCTTATATTAACCAAAATATAAAATGATCTAATCGGGTCTCTGATTGCCCTATCATAGAAGTTTAATAGTGCATTTTACTCACCATTCCTCGCGCTTTAAGATGCCGCCTATCCGAGTACGCTATCTGAAATAGGAGCGACGTAAGTTGAACAAATGTGATAGAATAACGCTGAATTCTTATATTAACCGTAAAATAAAATGGTCTAATCGGGTCTCCATTTGCCTTATCCTAGAAGTTTAATAGTGCATTTTACTCGCCATTTCATGCGCATGGAGATGCCGCTTAGCCCAATACGCAATTTGAAATAGGAGCGATGTAAATTGAACAAATGTAATAGAATTTCGCTGAATTCTTAAATTAACCATAATATGAAATGACCTAATCGGGTTTCTGTTCGCCCTACCCAAGAAGTTTAATAGTGCATTTCTCTCGTCATTTCATACGCTTTGAGATGCCGCTTAGCCCAATACGCTATCTGAAATAGGAGCGACGTAAATTGAACAAATGTGATAGAATTTCCCTAAAATCTTATATTAAACAATACATAAAATGATCTAAACGGGACTCTGATTGCCCTACCATAGAAGTTTAGTAGTGCATTTTACTCGCCCTTCGACGCGCTTTAAGATGCCGCCTAGCCCAGTACACTATCTGAAATAGGAGCGACGTATGTTGAACAAATGTGATAGAATTACGCTGAATTCTTATATTAACCGTAATATAAAATGACCTAATCGGGTCTCTGTTTGCCGTACCCTAGAAGTTTAGTAGTGCATTTTACTCGCCATTTCATGCGCTTTGAGATGCCGCTAGGCCCAATACGCTATCTGAAATATCAGCGACGTAAATTGAACAAATGTGAGAGAATCTCGCTGAATTCTTATATTAACCAAAATATAAAATGATCTAATCGGGTCTATGATTGCCCTATCATAGAAGTTTAAAAGTGCATTTTACTCGCCATTCCACGCGCTTTAAGATGCCGCCTAGCCCAGTACGCTATCTGAAATAGGAGCGACGTAAATTGAACAAATGTGATGGAATTTCGCTGAATTCTTATATTAACCGTAATATAAAATGATCTAATCGGGTCTCTGTTTGCCCTACCCTAGAAGTGTAACAGTGCATTTTACTCGTCATTTCATGCGCTTCGAGATGCCGCATAGCCCAATACGCTATCTGACATAGGAGCGACGTAAATTGAACAAATGTGATAGAATTTCGCTGAATTCTTAAATTAACCATAATATAAAATGATCTAATGGGGTCTCTGATTGCCCTACCCTAGAAGATTAATAGTGCATTTCACTCGCCATTTCATGCGCTTTGAGATGCCGCTTAGCCCAATACGCTATCTGACATAGGAGCGACGTAAATTGAACAAATGTGATAGAATTTCCCTGAAATCTTATATTAAACAAAATATAAAATGATCTAAACGGGACTCTCATTGCCCTGTCATAGAAGTTCAGTAGTGCATTTTACTCGCCCTTCCACGCGCTTTATGATGCCGCCTGGCCCAGTACACTATCTGAAATAGGAGCGACGTAAATTGAACAAATGTGATAGAATTTTGCTGAATCCTTAAATTAACCATAATATAAAATGATCTAATCGGGTCTCTGATTGCCCTATCATAGAAGATTAAGAGTGCATTTTGCTCGCCATTCCACGCGCTTTAAGATGCCGCCTAGCCCAGTACGCTAGCTGAAATAGGAGCGACGTAAGTTGAACAAATGTGATAGAATTTTGCTGAATTCTTAAATTAACCATAATATAAAATGATCTAATCGGGTCTCTGTTTGCCTTATCCTAGAAGTTTAATAGTGCATTTTACTCGCCATTTCTTGCGCTTTGAGATGACGCTTAGCACAAGTCGCTATCTGAAATAGGAGCGATGTAAATTGAACAAATGTGATAGAATTTCGCTGAATTCTTATATTAACCTTAATGTAAAATGATCTAATCGGGTCTTTGATCGCCCTACCCTTGAAGTTTAATAGTGCATTTCACTCGTCATTTCATGCGCTTTGAGATGCCGCTTAGCCCAATAAGCTATCTGAAATAGGAGCGACGTAAATTGAACAAATGTGATAGAATTTCGCTGAATTCTTATATTAACCAAAATATGAAATGATCTAATCGGGTCTCTGATTGCCCTATCATAGAAGTTTAATAGTGCATTTTACTCGCCATTACACACGCTTTAAGATGCCGCCTAGCCCAGTACGCTATCTGAAATAGGAACGACGTAAATTGAACAAATGTGATAGAATTTCGCTGAATTCTTATATTAACCAAAATATAAAATGATCTAATCGGGTCTCTGATTGCCCTATCATAGAAGTTTAATAGTGCATTTTACTCGCCATTCCGCGCGCTTTAAGTTGCCGCCTAGCCCAGTATGCTATCTGAAATAGGAACGACGTAAATTGAACAAATGTGATAGAATTTTTCTGAATTCTTAAATTAACCATAATATGAAATGACCTAATCGGGTCTCTGTTTGCCCTACCCTAGAAGTTTAATAGTGCATTTTACTCGCCATTTCTTGCGCTTTGAGATGCCGCTTAGCCCAATACGCTATCTGAAATATCAGCGACGTAAATTGAACAAATGTGAGAGAATTTCGCTGAATTCTTAAATTAACCATAATATAAAATGATCTAATGGGGTCTCTGTTTACCCTACCCTAGAAGTTTAATAGTGCATTTTACTCGCCATTTCCTGCGCTTTGAGATGCCGCTTAGCACAAGTCGCTATCTGAAATAGGAGCGATGTAAATTGAACAAATGTGATAGAATTTCGCTGAATTCTTATATTAACCTTAATGTAAAATGATCTAATCGGTTCTTTGTTCGCCCTACCCAAGAAGTTTAATAGTGCATTTTACTCGTCAATTCATGCGCTTTGCGATGCCGCTTAGCCCAATAAGCTATCTGAAATTGGAGCGACGTAAATTGAACAAATGTGATAGAATTTCGCTGAATTCTTAAATTAACCATAATATAAAATGATCTAATGGGGTCTCTGTTCGCCCTACCCAAGAAGTTTAATAGTGCATTTCTCTCGTCATTTCATGCGCTTTGAGATGCCGCTTAGCCCAATAGCTGTCTGAAATAGGAGCGACGTAAATTAAACAAATGTGATAGAATTTCGCTGAATTCTTATATTAACCGTAATATAAAATGATCTCATCGGGTCTCTGCTTACCCCACCCTAGAAGTTTAATAGTGCATTTTACTCGCCCTTTCGTGCGCTTTGAGATGCAGCTTAGCCCAATACGCTATCTGAAATAGGAGCGACGCAAATTGAACAAATGTGATAGAATTTCGCTGAATTCTTATATTAACCATAATATAAAATGATGTAATCGGGTCTCTGTTCGCCCTACCCAAGAAGTTTAATAGTGCATTTCTCTCGTCATTTCATGCGCTTTGAGATGCCGCTTAGCCCAATAGCTATCTGAAATAGGAGCGACGTAAATTGAACAAATGTGATAGAATTTCCCTGAAATCTTATACTAACCGTAATATAAAATGATCTAATCGGGTCTCTGTTTGCATTACCCGAGAAGTTTAATAGTGCATTTTACTCGCCATTCCACGCGCTTTAAGATGCCGCCTATCCGAGTACGCCTTCTGAAATAGGAGCGACGTAAGTTGAACAAATGTGATAGAATAACGCTGAATTCTTATATTAACCGTAATATAAAATGGACTAATCGGGTCTCCGTTTGCCTTATCCTAGAAGTTTAATAGTGCATTTTACTCGCCATTCCACGCGCTTTAAGATACCGCGTAGCCCAGTACGCTATCTGAAATAGGAGCGACGTAAATTGAACAAATGTGATAGAATTACGCTGAACTCTTATATTAACCGTAATATAAAATGATCTAGTCGGGTCCCTGATTGCCCTATCATAGAAGTTTAATAGTGCATTTAGCTCGCCTTTCCACACACTTTAAGATGCCGCCTAGCCCAGTACGCTATCTGAAATTGGAGCAACGTAAATTGAACAAATGTGATAGAATCTCGCTGAATTCTTAAATTAACCATAACATAAAACGATCTAACGGGTCTCTGTTTGCCCTACCCTAGAAGTTTAACAGTGCATTTTACTCGCCATTTCTTGCGCTTTGAGATGCCGCTTTGCCCAATAAGCTATCTGAAATAGGAGCGACGTAAATTGAACAAATGTGAGAGAATTTCGCTGAATTCTTATATTAACCTTAATGTAAAATGTTCTAATCGGGTCTCTGTTCGCCCTACCCTTGAAGATTAATAGTGCATTTCACTCGTCATTTCATGCGCTTTGAGATGCCGCTTAGCCCAATACGCTATCTGAAATAGGAGCGACGTAAGTTGAACAAATATGATAGAATTTCGCTGAATTCTTATATTAACCAAAATATGAAATGATCTAATCGGGTCTCTGTTTGCCCTACCCTAGAAGTTCAATAGTGCATTTTACTCGCCATTTCATGCGCTTTGAGATGCCGCTTAGCCCAATACGCTATCTGAAATAGGAGCGACGTAAATTGAACAAATGTGAGAGAATTTCGCTGAATTCTTAAATTAACCATAATATAAAATGATCTAATGGGGTCTCTGTTTACCCTACCCTAGAAGTTTAATAGTGCATTTTACTCGCCATTTCCTGCGCTTTGAGATGCCGCTTAGCACAAGTCGCTATCTGAAATAGGAGCGATGTAAATTGAACAAATGTGATAGAATTTCGCTGAATTCTTATATTAACCTTAATGTAAAATGATCTAATCGGGTCTTTGTTCGCCCTACCCAAGAAGTTTAATAGTGCATTTTACTCGTCAATTCATGCGCTTTGCGATGCCGCTTAGCCCAATAAGCTATCTGAAATTGGAGCGACGTAAATTGAACAAATGTGATAGAATTTCGCTGAATTCTTAAATTAACCATAATATAAAATGATCTAATGGGGTCTCTGTTTGCCCTACCCTAGAAGTTTAATAGTGCATTTTACTCGCCATTTCTTGCGCTTTGAGATGCCGCTTAGCCCAATACGCTATCAGAAATAGGAGCGACGTAAGTTGAACAAATGTGATAGAATCACGCTGAATTCTTATATTAACCATAATATAAAATGATCTAAACGGGACTCTGATTGCCCTATCATAGAAGTTTAGTAGTGCATTTTACTCGCCCTTCCACGCGCTTTAAGATGCCGCCTAGCCCAGTACACTATCTGAAATATGAGCGACGTATGTTGAACAAATGTGATAGAATTACGCTGAATTCTTATATTAACCGTAATATAAAATGATCTAATCGGGTCTCTGATTGCCCTACCCTAGAAGTTTAATAGTGCATTTTACTCGCCATTTCTTGCGCTTTGAGATGCCGCTTAGCCCAATACGCTATCTGAAATAGGAGCGACGTAAATTGAACAAATGTGATAGAATTTCGCTGAATTCTTATATTAACCAAAATATAAAATGATCTAATCGGGTCTCTGATTGCCCTATCATAGAAGTTTGATAGTGTATTTTCCTCGACATTCCACGCGCTTTAAGTTGCCGCCTAGCCCAGTTCGCTATCTGAAATAGGAGCTACGTATGTTGAACAAATGTGACAGAATTACGCTGAATTCTTATATTAACCGTAATATAAAATGATCTAATCGGGTCTCTGTTTGCCTTATCCTAGAAGTTTAATAGTGCATTTTACTCGCCATTCCACGCGCTTTAAGATGCCGCCTAGCCCAGGACGCTATCTGAAATAGGAGCTACGTAAGTTGAACAAATGTGACAGAGTTACGCTGAATTCTTATATTAACCGTAATATAAAATGATCTAATCGGGTCTCTGATTGCCCTATCATAGAAGTTTAATAGTGAATTTTACTCGCCATTCCACGCGCTTTAAGATGCCGCTTAGCCCAATACGCTATCTGAAATAGGAGCTACGTAAGTTGAACAAATGTGACAGAATTACGCTGCATTCTTATATTAACCGTAATATATAATGATCTAATCGGGTCTCTGTTTGCACTACCCTAGAAGTTTAATAGTGCATTTTACTCGCCATTTCTTGCGCTTTGAGATGCCGCTTAGCCCAGTACGCTATCTGAAATAGGAGCGACGTAAATTGAACAAATGTGATAGAATTTCGCTGAATTCTTAAATTATCCATAATATAAAATGATCTAATGGGGTCTCTGATTGCCCTATCATAGAAGTTTAGTAGTGCATTTTACTCGCCCCTCCACGCGCTTTGAGATACCGCCTTGCCCAGTACGCTATCTGAAATAGGAGCGACGTAAGTTGAACAAATGTGATAGAATTACGCTGAATTCTTATATTAACCGTAATATAAAATGATCTAATCGGGTCTCTGTTTGCCCTACCCTAGAAGTTTAACAGTGCATTTCACTCGTCATTTCATGCGCTTTGAGATGCCGCATAGCCCAATACGCTATCTGACATAGGAGCGACGTAAATTGAACAAATGTGATAGAATTTCGCTGAATTCTTAAATTAACCATAATATAAAATGATCTAATGGGGTCTCTGATTGCCCTACCCTAGAAGATTAATAGTGCATTTCACTCGCCATTTCATGCGCTTTGAGATGCCGCTTAGCCCAATACGCTATCTGACATAGGAGCGACGTAAATTGAACAAATGTGATAGAATTTCACTGAAGTCTTATATTAACCAAAATATAAAATGATCTAATCGGGTCTCTGATTGCCGTATCATAGAAGTTTAATAGTGAATTTTACTCGCCATTCCACGCGCTTTAAGTTGCCGCCTAGCCCAGTACGCTATCTGAAATAGGAGCTACGTAAGTTGAACAAATGTGACAGAATTACGCTGAATTCTTATATTAACCGTAATATAAAATGATCTAATCGGGTCTCTGTTTGCCCTACCCTAGAAGTTTAACAGAGCATTTTACTCGCCATTTCTTGCGCTTTGAGAAGCCGCTTAGCCCAGTACGCTATCTGAAATAGGAGCGACGTAAATTGAACAGATGTGATAGAATTTTGCTGAATTCTTAAATTAACCATAATATAAAATGATCTAATCGGGTCTCTGTTTGCCCTACCCTAGAAGTTTAATAGTGCATTTCACTCGTCATTTCATGCGCTTTGCGATGCCGCTTAGCCCAATAAGCTATCTGAAATAGGAGCGACGTAAATTGAACAAATGTGATAGAATTTCGCTGAATTCTTATATTAACCAAAATATAAAATGATCTAATCGGGTCTCTGATTGCCCTATCATAGACGTTTAATAGTGCATTTTACTCGCCATTCCACGCGCTTTATGGTGCCGCCTAGCCCAGTACGCTATCTGAAATAGGAGCGACGTAAGTTGAACAAATGTGATAGAATTTTGCTGAATTCTTAAATTAACCATAATGTAAAATGTTCGAATCGGGTCTCTGATTGCCCTACCCTAGAAGTTTAATAGTTCATTTTACTCGCCATTTCTTGCGCTTCGAGATGCCGCTTAGCCCAATACGCTATCTGAAATATCAGCGACGTAAATTGAACAAATGTGAGAGAATCTCGCTGAATTCTTATATTAACCAAAATATAAAATGATCTAATCGGGTCTATGATTGCCCTATCATAGAAGTTTAAAAGTGCATTTTACTCGCCATTCCACGCGCTTTAAGATGCCGCCTAGCCCAGTATGCTATCTGAAATAGGAACGACGTAAATTGAACAAATGTGATAGAATTTTTCTGAATTCTTAAATTAACCATAATATGAAATGACCTAATCGGGTCTCTGTTTGCCCTACCCTAGAAGTTTAATAGTGCATTTTACTCGTCATTTCTTGCGCTTTGAGATGCCGCTCAGCACAAGTCGCTATCTGAAATAGGAGCGATGTAAATTGAACAAATGTGGTAGAATTTCGCTGAATTCTTATATTAACCTTAATGTAAAATGATCTAATCGGGTCTTTGTTCGCCCTACCCAAGAAGTTTAATAGTGCATTTCACTCGTCCATTCATGCACTTTGCGATGCCGCTTAGCCCAGTACGCTGTCTGAAATAGGAACGACGTAAATTGAACAAATGTGATAGAATTTCGCTGAATTCTTATATTAACCAAAATATAAGATGATCTAATCGGGTCTATGATTGCCCTATCATAGAAGTTTAATAGTCCACTTTACTCGTCATTCCACGCGCTTTAAGATGCCGCCTAGCCCAGTACGCTATCTGAAATAGGAGCGACGTATGTTGAACAAATGTGATAGAATATCCCTGAATTCTTATATTAACCTTAATGTAAAATGATCTAATCGGGTCTCTGTTTGCCCTACCCTAGAAGTTTAATAGTGCATTTCACTCGTCATTTCATGCGCTTTGCGATGCCGCTTAGCCCAATAAGCTATCTGAAATACGAGCGACGTAAATTGAACAAATGTGATAGAATTTCGCTGAATTCTTATATTAACCAAAATATAAAATGATCTAGTCGGGTCTCTGATTGCCCTATCATAGAAGTTTAATAGTGCATTTTACTCGCCATTCCACGCGCTTTAAGGTGCCGCCTAGCCCAGTACGCTATCTGAAATAGGAGCGACGCAAGTTGAACAAATGTGATAGAATTTTGCTGAATCCTTAAATTAACCCTAATATAAAATGATCTCATCGGGTCTCTGCTTGCCCCACCCTAGAAGTTTAATAGTGCATTTTACTCGCCCTTTCGTGCGCTTTGAGATGCAGCTTAGCCCAATACGCTATCTGAAATAGGAGCGACGCAAATTGAACAAATGTGATAGAATTTCGCTGAATTCTTAAATTGACCATAATATAAAATGATGTAATCGGGTCTCTGTTCGCCCTACCCAAGAAGTTTAAGAGTGCATTTCTCTCGTCATTTCATGCGCTTTGAGATGCCGCTTAGCCGAATAGCTATCTGAAATAGGAGCGACGTAAATTGAACAAATGTGATAGAATTTCCCTGAAATCTTATATTAAAGAAAATATAAAATGATCTAAACGGGACTCTGATTGCCCTATCATAGACGTTTAGTAGTGCATTTTACTCGACCTTCCACGCGCTTTAAGATGCCGCATAGCCCAGTACACAATCTGAAATAGGAGCGACGTAAATTGAAAAAATGTGATAGAATTTCGCTGAATTCTTATATTAACCAAAATATAAAATGATCTAATGGGGTCTCTGTTTGCCCTACCCTAGAAGTTTAATAGTGCATTTTACTCGCCATTTCTTGGGCTTTGAGATGCCGCTTAGCCCAATACGCTATCTGAAATAGGAGCGACGTAAAATGAACAAATGTGATAGGATTTCGCTGAATTCTTAAATTAACCATAATATAAAATGATCTAATCGGGTCTCTATGTCCCAACCCTAGAAGCTTAATAGTGCATTTTACTCGCCATTTCTTGCGCTTTGAGATGCCGCTTAGCCCAATACGCTATCTGAAATAGGAGCGACGTAAATTAAACAAATGTGATAGAATTTCTCTGAATTCTTATATTAACCGTAATATAAAATGATCTCATCGGGTCTCTGCTTGCCCCACCCTAGAAGTTTAATAGTGCATTTTACTCGCCCTTTCGTGCGCTTTGAGATGCAGCTTAGCCCAATACGCTATCTGAAATAGGAGCGACGCAAATTGAACAAATGTGATAGAATTTCGCTGAATTCTTAAATTGACCATAATATAAAATGATGTAATCGGGTCTCTGTTCGCCCTACCCAAGAAGTTTAATAGTGCATTTCTCTCGTCATTTCATGCGCTTTGAGATGCAGCTTAGCCCAATACGCTATCTGAAATAGGAGCGACGTAAATTGAACAAATGTGATAGAATTTCCCTGAAATCTTATATTAACCGTAATATAAAATGATCTAATCGGGTCTCTGTTTGCATTACCCGAGAAGTTTAATAGTGCATTTTACTCGCCATTCCACGCGCTTTAAGATGCCGCCTATCCGAGTACGCTTCCTGAAATAGGAGCGACGTAAGTTGAACAAATGTGATAGAATAACGCTGAATTCTTATATTAACCGTAATATAAAATGGTCTAATCGGGTCTCCGTTTGCCTTATCCTAGAAGTTTAATAGTGCATTTTACTCGCCATTCCACGCGCTTTAAGATACCGCGTAGCCCAGTACGCTATCTGAAATAGGAGCGACGTAAATTGAACAAATGTGATAGAATTTTGCTGAATTCTTAAATTAACCATAATATAAAATGATCTAAACGGGACTCTGATTGCCCTATCATAGAAGTTTAGTAGTGCATTTTACTCGCCCTTCCACGCGCTTTAAGATGCCGCCTAGCCCAGTACACTATCTGAAATATGAGCGACGTATGTTGAACAAATGTGATAGAATTACGCTGAATTCTTATATTAACCGTAATATAAAATGATCTAATCGGGTCTCTGATTGCCCTACCCTAGAAGTTTAATAGTGCATTTTACTCGCCATTTCTTGCGCTTTGAGATGCCGCTTAGCCCAATACGCTATCTGAAATAGGAGCGACGTAAATTGAACAAATGTGATAGAATTTCGCTGAATTCTTATATTAACCAAAATATAAAATGATCTAATCGGGTCTCTGATTGCCCTATCATAGAAGATTAAGAGTGCATTTTGCTCGCCATTCCACGCGCTTTAAGATGCCGCCTAGCCCAGTACGCTATCTGAAATAGGAGCGACGTAAGTTGAACAAATGTGATAGAATCACGCTGAATTCTTATATTAACCATAATATAAAATGATCTAAACGGGACTCTGATTGCCCTATCATAGAAGTTTAGTAGTGCATTTTACTCGCCATTCCTCGCGCTTTAAGATGCCGCCTATCCGGGTACGCTATCTGAAATAGGAGCGACGTAAGTTGAACAAATGTGATAGAATAACGCTGAATTCTTATATTAACCGTAATATAAAATGGTCTAATCGGGTCTCCGTTTGCCTTATCCTAGAAGTTTAATAGTGCATTTTACTCGCCATTCCACGCGCTTTAAGATACCGCGTAGCCCAGTACGCTATCTGAAATAGGAGCGACGTAAATTGAACAAATGTGATAGAATTTTGCTGAATTCTTAAATTAACCATAATATAAAATGATGTAATCTTGTCTCTGTTCGCCCTACCCAAGAAGTTTAATAGTGCATTTCTCTCGTCATTTCATGCGCTTTGAGATGCCGCATAGCCCAATAGGCTATCTGAAATAGGAGCGATGTAAATTGAACAAATGTGATAGAATTTCGCTGAATTCTTAAATTAACCATAATATGAAATGACCTCTTCGGGTTTCTGTTCGCCCTACCCAAGAAGTTTAATAGTGCATTTCTCTCGCCATTTCATACGCTTTGAGATGCCGCTTAGCCCAATACGCTATCTGAAATAGGAGCGACGTAAATTGAACAAATGTGATAGAATTTCCCTGAAATCTTATATTAAACAATACATAAAATGATCTAAACGGGACTCTGATTGCCCTACCATAGAAGTTTAGTAGTGCATTTTACTCGCCCTTCGACGCGCTTTAAGATGCCGCCTAGCCCAGTACACTATCTGAAATAGGAGCGACGTATGTTGAACAAATGTGATAGAATTACGCTGAATTCTTATATTAACCGTAATATAAAATGATCTAATCGGGTCTCTGTTTGCCTTACCCTAGAAGTTTAGTAGTGCATTTTACTCGCCATTTCATGCGCTTTGAGATGCCGCTTAGCCCAATACGCTATCTGAAATAGGAGCGACGTAAATTGAACAAATGTGATAGAATTACGCTGAATCCTTATATTAACCAAAATATAAAATGATCTAATCGGGTCTCTGATTGCCCTATTATAGAAGTTTAATAGTGCATTTTACTCGCCATTCCACGCGCTTTAAGATGCCGTCTAACCCAGTATGCTATCTGAAATAGGAACGACGTAAATTGAACAAATGTGATAGAATTTCGCTGAATTCTTAAATTAACCATAATATAAAATGATCTAATCGGGTCTCTATGTGCCCAACCCTAGAAGCTTAATAGTGCATTTTACTCGCCATTTCTTGCGCTTTGAGATGCCGCTTAGCCCAATACGCTATCTGAAATAGGAGCGACGTAAATTAAACAAATGTGATAGAATTTCGCTGAATTCTTATATTAACCGTAATATAAAATGATCTCATCGGGTCTCTGCTTGCCCCACCCTAGAAGTTTAACAGTGCATTTTACTCGCCCTTTCGTGCGCTTTGAGATGCAGATTAGCCCAATACGCTATCTGAAATAGGAGCGACGCAAATTGAACAAATGTGATAGAATTTCGCTGAATTCTTAAATTGACCATAATATAAAATTATGTAATCGGGTCTCTGTTCGCCCTACCCAAGAAGTTTAATAGTGCAGTTCTCTCGTCATTTCATGCGCTTTGAGATGCCGCTTAGCCCAATATGCTATCTGATATAGGAGCGACGTAAATTGAACAAATGTGATAGAATTACGCTGAATGCTTATATTAACCAAAATATAAAATGATCTAATCGGGTCTCTGATTGCCCTATCATAGAAGATTAATAGTGCATTTTACTCGCCATTCCACGCGCTTTAAGATGCCGCCTAGCCCAGTACGCTATCTGAAATAGGAGCGACGTAAGTTGAACAAATGTGATAGAATTTTGCTGAATTCTTAAATTAAACATAATATAAAATGATCTAACCGGGTCTCTGTTTGCCCTACCCTAGAAGTTTAATAGTGCATTTCACTCGTCATTTCATGCGCTTTGCGATGCCGCTTAGCCCAATAAGCTATCTGAAATACGAGCGACGTAAATTGAACAAATGTGATAGAATTTCGCTGAATTCTTATATTAACCAAAATATAAAATGATCTAGTCGGGTCTCTGATTGCCCTATCATAGAAGTTTAATAGTGCATTTTACTCGCCATTCCACGCGCTTTAAGGTGCCGCCTAGCCCAGTACGCTATCTCAAATAGGAGCGACGTAAGTTGAACAAATGTGATAGAATTTTGCTGAATTCTTAAATTAAACATAATATAAAATGATCTAATCGGGTCTCTGTTTGCCCTACCCTAGAAGTTTAATAGTTCATTTTACTTGCCATTTCTTGCGCTTTGAGATGCCGCTTAGCCCAATACGCTATCTGAAATATCAGCGACGTAAATTGAACAAATGTGAGAGAATCTCGCTGAATTCTTATATTAACCTTAATGTAAAATGATCTAATCGGGTCTCTGTTCGCCCTACCCTAGAAGATTAATAGTGCATTTCACTCGTCATTTCATGCGCTTTGAGATGCCGCTGAGCCCAATACGCTATCTGAAATAGGAGCCACGTAAATTGAACGAATGTGATAGAATTTTTCTGAATTCTTAAATAAACCATAATATGAAATGATCTAATCGGGTCTCTGTTTGCCTTACCCTAGAAGTTTAACAGTGCATTTTACTCGCTATTTCATGCGCTTTGAGATGCCGCTTAGCCCAATATGCTATCTGAAATAGGAGCGACGTAAATTGAACAAATGTGATAGAATTTTGCCGAATTCTTAAATTAACCATAATATAAAATGATGTAATCGGCTCTCTGTTCGCCCTACCCAAGAAGTTTAATAGTGCATTTCACTCGTCAGTTCATGCGCTTTCCGATGCCGCTTAGCCCAATATGCTATCTGAAATAGGAGCGACGTAAATTGAACAAATGTGATAGAATTTCGATGAATTCTTATATTCACCAAAATGTAAAATGATTTAATCGGGTCTCTGATTGCCCTATCATAGAAGATTAATAGTGCAGTTTTCTCTCCACTCCACGCGCTTTAAGATGCCGCCTAGCCCAGTGCGCTATCTGAAATAGGAGCGACGTAACTTGAACAAATGTGATAGAATTTTGCTGAATTCTTAAATTAACCATAATATAAAATGATCTAATCGGGTCTCTGTTTGCCTTATCCTAGAAGTTTAATAGTGCATTTTACTCGCAATTTCTTGCGCTTTGAGATGACGCTTAGCACAAGTCGCTATCTGAAATAGGAGCGATGTAAATTGAACAAATGTGATAGAATTTCGCTGAATTCTTATATTAACCTTAATGTAAAATGATCTAATCGGGTCTTTGATCGCCCTACCCTTGAAGTTTAATAGTGCATTTCACTCGTCATTTCATGCGCTTTGAGATGCCGCTTAGCCCAATAAGCTATCTGAAATAGGAGCGACGTAAATTGAACAAATGTGATAGAATTTCGCTGAATTCTTATATTAACCAAAATATAAAATGATCTAATCGGGTCTCTGATTGCCCTATCATAGAAGTTTAATAGTGCATTTTACTCGCCATTCCTCGCGCTTTAAGATGCCGCCTATCCGGGTACGCTATCTGAAATAGGAGCGACGTAAATTGAACAAATGTGAGAGAATTTCGCTGAATTCTTAAATTAACCATAATATAAAATGATCTAATGGGGTCTCTGTTTGCCCTACCCTAGAAGTTTAATGGTGCATTTTACTCGCCATTTCCTGCGCTTTGAGATGCCGCTTAGCACATGTCGCTATCTGAAATAGGAGCGATGTAAATTGAACAAATGTGATAGAATTTCGCTGAATTCTTATATTAAACTTAATGTAAAATGATCTAATCGGGTCTTTGTTCGCCCTACCCAAGAAGTTTAATAGTGCATTTCACTCGTCAATTCGTGCGCTTTGCGATGCCGCTTAGCCCAGTACGCTATCTGAAATAGGAACGACGTAAACTGAACAAATGTGATAGAATTTCGCTGAATTCTTATATTAACCAAAATATAAGATGATCTAATCGGGTCTCTGATTGCCCTATCATAGAAGTTTAATAGTGCATTTTACTCGCCATTCCGCGCGCTTTAAGTTGCCGCCTAGCCCAGTATGCTATCTGAAATAGGAACGACGTAAATTGAACAAATGTGATAGAATTTTGCTGAATCCTTAAATTAACCCTAATATAAAATGATCTCATCGGGTCTCTGCTTGCCCCACCCTAGAAGTTTAATAGTGCATTTTACTCGCCCTTTCGTGCGCTTTGAGATGCAGCTTAGCCCAATACGCTATCTGAAATAGGAGCGACGCAAATTGAACAAATGTGATAGAATTTCGCTGAATTCTTAAATTGACCATAATATAAAATGATGTAATCGGGTCTCTGTTCGCCCTACCCAAGAAGTTTAATAGTGCATTTCTCTCGTCATTTCATGCGCTTTGAGATGCCGCTTAGCCCAATAGCTATCTGAAATAGGAGCGACGTAAATTGAACAAATGTGATAGAATTTCCCTGAAATCTTATATTAAAGAAAATATAAAATGATGTAAACGGGACTCTGATTGCCCTATCATAGACGTTTAGTAGTGCATTTTACTCGCCCTTCCACGCGCTTTAAGATGCCGCCTAGCCCAGTACACTATCTGAAATAGGAGCGACGTAAATTGAAAAAATGTGATAGAATTTCGCTGAATTCTTATATTAACCAAAATATAAAATGATCTAATGGGGTCTCTGTTTGCCCTACCCTAGAACTTTAATAGTGCATTTTACTCGCCATTTCTTGCGCTTTGAGATGCCGCTTAGCCCAATACGCTATCTGAAACAGGAGCGACGTAAAATGAACAAATGTGATACTATTTCGCTGAATTCTTAAATTAACCATAATATAAAATGATCTAATCGGGTCTCTATGTGCCCAACCCTAGAAGCTTAATAGTGCATTTTACTCGCCATTTCTTGCGCTTTGAGATGCCGCTTAGCCCAATACGCTATCTGAAATAGGAGCGACGTAAATTAAACAAATGTGATAGAATTTCGCTGAATTCTTATATTAACCGTAATATAAAGTGATCTAATCGGGTCTCTGTTTGCCTTACCCTAGAAGTTTAATAGTGCATTTTACTCGCCATTCCACGCGCTTTAAGATGCCGCCTAGTCCAGTATGCTATCTGAAATAGGAACGACGTAAATTGAACAAATGTGATAGAATTTTGCTGAATTCTTAAATTAACCATAATGTAAAATGATCTAATCGGGTCTCTGATTGCCCTACCCTAGAAGTTTAATAGTGCATTTCACTCGTCATTTCATGCGCTTTGAGATGCCGCTTAGCCCAATAAGCTGTCTGAAATAGGAGCGACGTAAATTGAACAAATGTGATAGAAGTTCCCTGAATACTTATATTAACCTTAATGTAAAATGATCTAATCGTGTCTCTGTTCGCCATGCCCTAGAAGTTTAATAGTGCATTTTACTCTCCATTTCATGCGCTTTGAGATGCCGCTTAGCCCAATACGCTATCTGAAATAGGAGCGACGTAAAATGAACAAATGTGATAGGATTTCGCTGAATTCTTAAATTAACCATAATATAAAATGATCTAATCGGGTCTCTATGTGCCCAACCCTAGAAGCTTAATAGTGCATTTTACTCGCCATTTCTTGCGCTTTGAGATGCCGCTTAGCCCAATACGCTATCTGAAATAGGAGCGACGTAAATTGAACAAATGTGATAGAATTTCCCTGAAATGTTATAGTAAACAAAATATAAAATGATCTATTCGGAACTCTGATTGCCCTATCATAGAAGTTTAGTAGTGCATTTTACTCACCGTTCCACGCGCTTTAAGATGCCGCCTAGCGCAGTACGCTATCTGAAATAGGAGCGGCGTTAGTTGAACAAATGTGATAGAATTACGCTGAATTCTTATATTAACCGTAATATAAAATGATCTATTCGGGTCTCTGTTCGCCCTACCCTAGAAGTTTAATAGTGCATTTCACTCGCCATTCCATGCGCTTTGAGATGCCGCTTAGCCCAATACGCTATCTGAAATAGGAGCGATGTAAATTGAACAGATGTGATAGAATTTCGCCGGATTCTTATATTAACCAAAATATAAAATGATTTAATCGGGTCTCTGATTGCCCTACCCTAGAAGTTTAATAGTGCATTTTACGAGCCATTTCTTGCGCTTTGAGATGCAGTTTAGCCCAATACGCTATCTGAAATAGGAGCGACGTAAATTGAACAAATGTGATAGAATTTCGCTGAATTCTTATATTAACCAAAATATAAAATGATCTAATCGGGACTCTGATTGCCCTACCATAGAAGTTTAGTAGTGCATTTTACTCGCCCTTCCACGCGCTTTAAGATGCCGCCTAGCCCAGTACACTATCTGAAATAGGAGCGACGCATGTTGAACAAATGTGATAGAATTACGCTGAATTCTTATATTAACCAAAATATAAAATGATCTAATGGGGTCTCTGTTTGCCCTACCCTAGAAGTTTAATAGTGCATTTTACTCGCCCTTTCGTGCGCTTTGAGATGCCGCTTAGCCCAATACGCTATCTGAAATAGGAGCGACGTAAATTGAACAAATGTGATAGAATTTCGCTGAATTCTTATATTAACAGTAATATAAAATGATCTAATCGGGTCTCTGTTTGCCTTACCCTAGAAGTTTAATAGTGCATTTTACTCGCCATTTCATGCGCTTTGAGATGCCGCTTAGCCCAATATGCTATCTGATATAGGAGCGACGTAAATTGAACAAATGTGATAGAAGTTCCCTGAATACTTATATTAACCTTAATGTAAAATGATCTAATCGGGTCTCTGTTCGCCCTGCCCTAGAAGTTTAGTAGTGCATTTTACTCGCCATTTCATGCGCTTTGAGATGCCGCTTAGCCCAATACGCTATCTGAAATAGGAGCGACGTAAAATGAACAAATGTGATAGGATTTCGCTGAATTCTTAAATTAACCATAATATAAAATGATCTAATCGGGTCTCTATGTGCCCAACCCTAGAAGCTTAATAGTGCATTTTACTCGCCATTTCCTGCGCTTTGAGATGCCCTTAGCCCAATACGCTATCTGAAATAGGAGCGACGTAAATTAAACAAATGTGATAGAATTTCGCTGAATTCTTATATTAACCAAAATATAAAATGATCTAATCGGGTCTCTGATTGCCCTATCATAGAAGTTTAATAGTGCATTTTACTCGTCATTCCACGTGCTTTAAGATGCCGCCTAGCCCAGTACACTATCTGAAATAGGAGCGACGTATGTTGAACAAATGTGATAGAATTACGCTGAATTCTTATATTAACCGTAATATAAAATGATCTATTCGGGTCTCGGTTCGCCCTACCCTAGAAGTTTAATAGTGCATTTCACTCGCCATTCCATGCGCTTTGAGATGCCGCTTAGCCCAATACGCTATCTGAAATAGGAGCGATGTAAATTGAACAAATGTGATAGAATTTCGCCGGATTCTTATATTAACCAAAATATAAAATGATCTAATCGGGTCTCTGATTGCCCTACCCTAGAAGTTTAATAGTGCATTTTACTCGCCATTTCATGCGCTTTGAGATGCCGCTTAGCCCAATACGCTATCTGAAATAGGAGCGATGTAAATTGAACAGATGTGATAGAATTTCGCCGGATTCTTATATTAACCAAAATATAAAATGATTTAATCGGGTCTCTGATTGCCCTACCCTAGAAGTTTAATAGTGCATTTTACGAGCCATTTCTTGCGCTTTGAGATGCAGTTTAGCCCAATACGCTATCTGAAATAGGAGCGACGTAAATTGAACAAATGTGATAGAATTTCGCTGAATTCTTATATTAACCAAAATATAAAATGATCTAATCGGGACTCTGATTGCCCTACCATAGAAGTTTAGTAGTGCATTTTACTCGCCCTTCCACGCGCTTTAAGATGCCGCCTAGCCCAGTACACTATCTGAAATAGGAGCGACGCATGTTGAACAAATGTGATAGAATTACGCTGAATTCTTATATTAACCAAAATATAAAATGATCTAATGGGGTCTCTGTTTGCCCTACCCTAGAAGTTTAATAGTGCATTTTACTCGCCCTTTCGTGCGCTTTGAGATGCCGCTTAGCCCAATACGCTATCTGAAATAGGAGCGACGTAAATTGAACAAATGTGATAGAATTTCGCTGAATTCTTATATTAACCGTAATATAAAATGATCTAATCGGGTCTCTGTTTGCCTTACCCTAGAAGTTTAATAGTGCATTTTACTCGCCATTTCATGCGCTTTGAGATGCCGCTTAGCCCAATATGCTATCTGATATAGGAGCGACGTAAATTGAACAAATGTGATAGAATTTTGCTGAATTCTTAAATTAACCATAATATAAAATGATCTAATCGGGTCTCTGATTGCCCTACCCTAGAAGTTTAATAGTGCATTTTACTCGTCATTTCATGCGCTTTGAGATGCCGCTTAGCCCAATAAGCTGTCTGAAATAGGAGCGACGTAAATTGAACAAATGTGATAGAAGTTCCCTGAATACTTATATTAACCTTAATGTAAAATGATCTAATCGGGTCTCTGTTCGCCCTGCCCTAGAAGTTTAGTAGTGCATTTTACTCGCCATTTCATGCGCTTTGAGATGCCGCTTAGCCCAATACGCTATCTGAAATAGGAGCGACGTAAATTGAACAAATGTGATAGAATTTTTCTGAATACTCAAATTAACCATAATATGAAATGACCTAATCGGGTCTCTGTTTGCCCTACCCTAGAAGTTTAATAGTGCCTTTTACTCGCCATTTCTTGCGCTTTGAGATGCCGCTTAGCCCAATACGCTATCTGAAATATCAGCGACGTAAATTGAACAAATGTGAGAGAATTTCGCTGAATTCTTAAATTAACCATAATATAAAATGATATAATGTGGTCTCTGTTTGCCTTACCCTAGAAGTTTAATAGTGCATTTTACTCGTCATTTCTTGCGCTTTGAGATGCCGCTTAGCCCAATACGCTATCTGAAATAGGAGCGATGTAAATTGAACAAATGTGATAGAATTTCGCTGGATTCTTATATTAACCCAAATATAAAATGATCTAATCGGGTCTCTGATTGCCCTACCCTAGAAGTTTAATAGTGCATTTTACTCGTCATTTCATGCGCTTTGAGATGCCGCTTAGCCCAATAAGCTGTCTGAAATAGGAGCGACGTAAATTGAACAAATGTGATAGAAGTTCCCTGAATACTTATATTAACCTTAATGTAAAATGATCTAATCGGGTCTCTGTTCGCCCTGCCCTAGAAGTTTAGTAGTGCATTTTACTCGATATTTCATGCGCTTTGAGATGCCGCTTAGCCCAATACGCTATCTGAAATAGGAGCGACGTAAATTGAACAAATGTGATAGAATTTTTCTGAATTCTCAAATTAACCATAATATGAAATGACCTAATCGGGTCTCTGTTTGCCCTACCCTAGAAGTTTAATAGTGCCTTTTACTCGCCATTTCTTGCGCTTTGAGATGCCGCTTAGCCCAATACGCTATCTGAAATATCAGCGACGTAAATTGAACAAATGTGAGAGAATTTCGCTGAATTCTTAAATTAACCATAATATAAAATGATCTAATGTGGTCTCTGTTTGCCCTACCCTAGAAGTTTAATAGTGCATTTTACTCGTCATTTCTTGCGCTTTGAGATGCCGCTTAGCACAAGTCGCTATCTGAAATAGGAGCGATGTAAATTGAACAAATGTGGTAGAATTTCGCTGAATTCTTATATTAACCTTAATGTAAAATGATCTAATCGGGTCTTTGTTCGCCCTACCCTAGAAGTTTAATAGTGCATTTTACTCGCCACTACATGCGCTTTGAGATGCCGCTTAGCCCAATAAGCTATCTGAAATAGGAGCGACGTAAATTGAACAAATGTGATAGAATTTCGCTGAATTCTTATATTAACCAAAATATAAAATGATCTAATCGGGTCTCTGATTGCCCTATCATAGAAGTTTAGTAGTGCATTTTACTCGCCCTTCCACGCGCATTAAGATGCCGCCTAGCCCAGTACACTATCTGAAATAGGAGCGACGTGTGTTCAACAAATGTGATAGAATTACGCTGAATTCTTATATTAACCGTAATATAAAATGATCTATTCGGGTCTCTGTTCGCCCTACCCTAGAAGTTTAATAGTGCATTTCACTCGCCATTCCATGCGCTTTGAGATGCCGCTTAGCCCAATACGCTATCTGAAATAGGAGCGATGTAAATTGAACAAATGTGATAGAATTTCGCTGGATTCTTATATTAACCAAAATATAAAATGATCTAATCGGGTCTCTGATTGCCCTACCCTAGAAGTTTAATAGTGCATTTCACTCGCCATTCCATGCGCCTTGAGATGCCGCTTAGCCCAATACGCTATCTGAAATAGGAGCGACGTAAATTGAACAAATGTAATAGAATTTCGCTGAATTCTTATATTAACCAAAATATAAAATGATCTTATCGGGTCTCTGATTGCCCTACCCTAGAAGTTTAATAGTGCATTTTACTCGCCCTTTCGTTCGCTTTGAGATGCCGCTTAGCCCAAGACGCTATCTGAAATAGGAGCGACGTAAATTGAACAAATGTGATAGAATTTCGCTGGATTCTTATATTAACCAAAATATAAAATGATATAATCGGGTCTCTGATTGCCCTATCATAGAAGTTTAATAGTGCATTTTAGTCGCCATTCCACGCGCTTTAAGTTGCCGCCTAGCCCAGTACGCTATCTGAAATAGGAGCTACGTAAGTTGAACAAATGTCACAGAATTACGCTGAATTCTTATATTAACCGTAATATAAAATGATCTAATCGGGTTTCTGTTTGCCTTATCCTAGAAGTTTAATAGTGCACTTTACTCGCCATTTCATGCGCTTTGAGATGCCGCTTAGCCCAATACGCTATCTGAAATGGGAGAAATGTAAATTGAACAAATGTGATAGAATTTCGCTGAATTCTTTTATTAACCATAATGTTAAATGATCTAATCGGGTCTCTCTTCGCCCTAGCCTAGACGTTTAATAGTGCATTTTACTCGCCCTTCCACGCGCTTTAAGATGCCGCCTAGCCCAATAAGCTATCTGAAATAGGAGCGACGTAAATTGAACAAATGTGATAGAATTTCGCTGAATTGATAAATTAACCATAATATAAAATGATCTAATCGGGTCTCTGTTTGCCATACCCTAGAAGTTTAATAGTGCATTTTACTCGCCAATCCACGGGCTTTAAGATGCCGCCTAGCCCAGTACGCTCTCTGAAATAGGAGCGACGTAAATTAAACAAATGTAATAGAATTACGCTGAATTCTTATATTAACCGTAATATAAAATGATGTAATCGGGCCTCTGTTTGCCCTATCATAGAAGTTTGATAGTGCATTTTACTCGCCATTTCATGTGCTTTAAGCTGCCGCATAGCCCAATACGCTATCTGGAATAGGAGCGACGTAAGTTTCACAAATGTGATAGAATTACGCTGAATTCTTATATTAACCGTTATATAAAATGATCCAATCGGGTCCCTGTTTGCCTTACCCTAGAAGTTTAATAGTGCATTTTACTCGCCATTTCATGCGCTTTGAGATGCCGCTTAGCCCAACACGCTATCTGAAATAGGAGCGACGTAAATTGAACAAATGTGATATAATTTCGTTGAATTCTTAAATTAACCGAAATATAAAATGATCTAATCGGGTCTCTGATTGCCCTATCATAGAAGTTTAATAGTGTATTTCACTCATAATTTCATGCGCTTTAAGATGCCGCTTAGCGCAGTACGCTATCTGAAATAGGAGGGACGTAAGTTTAACAAATGTGATAGAATTACGCTGAATTCTTATATTAACCGTAATATAAAATGATCTAATCGGGTCCCTGTTTGCCTTACCCTAGAAGTTTAATAGTGCATTTCACTCGTAATTTCATGCGCTTTGAGATGCCGCTTCGCCCAATACGCTATCTGGAATAGGAGCGACGTAAATTGAACAAATGTGATAGAATTTCGCAGAATTCTTTTATTAACCATAATGTAGAATGATCTAATGGGGTCTCTGTTTGCCCTACCCTAGATGTTTAATAGTGCATTTCACTCGTCATTTCATGCGCTTTGAGATGCCGCTAAGCACAATAAGCTATCTGGAATAGCAGCGACGTAAATTGAACAAATGTGATAGAATTACGCCGAATTCTTATATTTACCGTAATATAAAATGATCTAATCGGGTCTCTGTTTGCCTTATCCTAGAAGTTTAATAGGGCATTTTACTCGCCATTTCATGCGCTTTGAAATGCTGCTTAGCGTAATACGCTATCTGAAATAGGAGCGATATAAGTTGAACAAATGTGATAGAATTTCGCTGAACTCTTTTATTAACCATAATGTAAAATGATCTGATCGGATCTCTGTTCGCCCTAGCCTAGTACTTTAATAGTGCATTTTATTCGCCATTTCATGCGCTTTGAGATACCGCTTTGCCCAATACGCTATCAGAAATAGGAGTGACGTAAATTGAACAAATGTGATAGAATTTCACTGAATGCTTATATTAACCAAAATATAAAATGATCTAATCGGGTCTCTGATTGCCCTAGCATAGAAGTTTTATAGTGCATTTTGCTCGCCATTCCGCGCGCTTTAAGATGCCGCATAGCCCAGTTCGCTATCTGAAATATGAGCGACGTAAATTGAACAAATGTGATAGAATTTCGCTGAATTCTTATATTAACCAAAATATAAAATGATCTAATCGGGTCCCTGTTTGCCTTACCCTAGAAGTTTAATAGTGCATTTTACTCGCCATTTCTTGCGCTTTGAGATGCCGCTTAGCCCAACACGCTATCTGAAATAGGAGCGACGTAAATTGAACAAATGTGATATAATTTCGTTGAATTCTTAAATTAACCGAAATATAAAATGATCTAATCGGGTCTCTGATTGCCCTATCATAGAAGTTTAATAGTGTATTTCACTCATAATTTCATGCGCTTTAAGATGCCGCTTAGCGCAGTACGCTATCTGAAATAGGAGGGACGTAAGTTTAACAAATGTGATAGAATTACGCTGAATTCTTATATTAACCGTAATATAAAATGATCTAATCGGGTCCCTGTTTGCCTTACCCTAGAAGTTTAATAGTGCATTTCACTCGTAATTTCATGCGCTTTGAGATGCCGCTTCGCCCAATACGCTATCTGGAATAGGAGCGACGTAAATTGAACAAATGTGGTAGAATTTCGCAGAATTCTTTTATTAACCATAATGTAAAATGATCTAATGGGGTCTCTGTTTGCCCTACCCTAGATGTTTAATAGTGCATTTCACTCGTCATTTCATGCGCTTTGAGATGCCGCTAAGCACAATAAGCTATCTGGAATAGCGGCGACGTAAATTGAACAAATGTGATAGAATTACGCCGAATTCTTATATTTACCGTAATATAAAATGATCTAATCGGGTCTCTGTTTGCCTTATCCTAGAAGTTTAATAGGGCATTTTACTCGCCATTTCATGCGCTTTGAAATGCTGCTTAGCGTAATACGCTATCTGAAATAGGAGCGATATAAGTTGAACAAATGTGATAGAATTTCGCTGAACTCTTTTATTAACCATAATGTAAAATGATCTGATCGGATCTCTGTTCGCCCTACCCTAGTACTTTAATAGTGCATTTTATTCGCCATTTCATGCGCTTTGAGATACCGCTTTGCCCAATACGCTATCTGAAATAGGAGTGACGTAAATTGAACAAATGTGATAGAATTTCACTGAATGCTTATATTAACCAAAATATAAAATGATCTAATCGGGTCTCTGATTGCCCTAGCATAGAAGTTTTATAGTGCATTTTACTCGCCATTCCGCGCGCTTTAAGATGCCGCATAGCCCAGTTCGCTATCTGAAATATGAGCGACGTAAATTGAACAAATGTGATAGAATTTCGCTGAATTCTTATATTAACCAAAATATAAAATGATCTAATCGGGTCTCTGTTTGCCTTATCCTAGAAGTTTAATAGTGCATTTCACTCGTCATTTCATGCGCTTTGAGATGCCGCTAAGCACAATAAGCTATCTGGAATAGCAGCGACGTAAATTGAACAAATGTGATAGAATTACGCCAAATTCTTATATTTACCGTAATATAAAATGATCTAATCGGGTCTCTGTTTGCCTTATCCTAGAAGATTAATAGTGCATTTTACTCGCCATTTCATGCGCTTTGAGATGCCGCTTAGCCCAATACGCTATCTGAAATAGGAGCGACGTAAATTGAACAAATGTGATAGAATTTTGCTGAATTCTTAAATTAACCATAATATAAAATGATCTAATCGGGTCTCTGTTTGCCACACCCTAGAAGTTTAATAGCGGATTTTGCTCGCCATTTCATGCGCTTTGAGATGCCGCTTAGCCCAATACGCTATCTGTAATAGGAGCGACGTAAGTTGAAAAATTGTGATAGAATTTCGCTGAATTCTTTTATGAACCATAATGTAAAATGATCTAATCGGGTCTCTGTTCTCCCTAGCCAAGAAGTTTAATAGTGCATTTTATTCTCCATTTCATGCGCTTTGAGATGCCGCTTAGCCCAATACGCTATCTGAAATAGGAGCGACGTAAATTGAACAAATATGATAGAATTTCCCTGAAATCTTATATTAAACAAAATATAAAATGATCTAAACGGGACTCTGATTGCCCTATCATAGAAGTTTAGTAGTGCATTTTACTCGCCATTCCACGCACTTTAAGATGCCGCCTAGCCCAGTACGCTATCTGAAATAGGAGCGACGTAAGTTGAACAAATGTGGCAGAATTACGCCGAATTCTTATATTAACCGTAATATAAAATGATCTAATCGGGTCCCTGTTTGCCTTATCCTAGAAGTTTAATAGTGAATTTTACTCGCCATTTCATGCGCATTGAGATGCCGCTTAGCCCAATACGCTATCTGAAGTAGGAGCGACGTAAATTGAACAATTCTGATAGAATTTCGCTGAATTCTTATATTAACCAAAATATAAAATGATCTAGTCGGGTCTCTGATTGCCCTATCATAGAAGTTTAACAGTGCATTTTGATCGCCATTCCACGCGCTTTAAGATGCCGCCTAGCCCAGTATGCTATCTGAAATTGGAGCGACGTAAATTGAACAAATGTGACAGAATTTTGCTGACATCTTAAATTAACCATAATATAAAATGATCTAATCGGGTCTCTGTTTGCCCTACCCTACAAGTTTAGCAGTGCATTTTACTCGACATTTCATGCGCTTTGAGATGACGCTTAGCCCAATGCGCTATCTGAAATAGGAGCGACGTAAATTGAACAAATGTGATAGAATTTCCCTGAATTCTTATATTAACCAAAATATAAAATGATCTAATCGGGTCTCTGATTGCCCTATCATAGAAGTTTAATAGTGCATTTTACTCGCCAATCCACGCGCTTTAAGATTCCGCCTAGCCCAGTACGCTATCTGAAATAGGAGCGACGTAAATGGAACAAATGTGATAGAATTTGGCAGAATTCTTAAATTAACCATAATATAAAATGATCTAATCGGGTCTCTGTTTGCCCTACCCTAGAAGTTTAATAGTGCATTTTACGAGCCGTTTCTTGCGCTTTGAGATGCAGCTTAGCCCAATACGCTATCTGAAATAGGAGCGACGTAAATTGAACAAATGTGATAGAATTTCGCTGGATTCTTATATTAACCAAAATATAAAATGAACTAATCGGGTCTCCGATTGCCCTATCATAGAAGTTTAATAGTGCATTTTACTCGCCATTCCACGCGGTTTAAGTTGCCGCCTAGCGCAGTACGCTATCTGGAATAGGAGCTACGTAACTTGAACAAATGTGACAGAATTACGCTGAATTCTTATATCAACCGTAATATAAAATGATCTAATCGGGTCTCTGTTTGCCTTATCCTAGAAGTTTAATAGTGCATTTTACTCGTCATTTCATGCGCTTTGAGATGCCGCTTAGCCCAATAAGCTATCTGAAATAGGAGCGATGTAACTTGAACAAATGTGATAGAATTTCGCTGAATTCTTAAATTAACCAGAATATGAAATGACCTAATCGGGTCTCTGTTTGCCCTACCCTAGAAGTTTAATAGAGCATTTTACTCGTCATTTCATGCGCTTTGAGATGCCGCCTAGCCCAGTACGCTATCTGAAATAGGAGCGACGTAAATTGAACAAATGTGATTGAATTTCACTGAATTCTTTTATTTACCATAATGTTAAATGATCTAATCGGGTCTCTGTTCGCCCTAGCGTACAACCTTAATAGTGCATTTTATTCGCCATTTCATGCGCTTTGAGATGCCGCTTAGCCCAATACGCTATCTGAAATAGGAGCGACGCTAATTGAACAAATGTGATAGGATTTCCCTGAATTCTTATATTAACCTTAATGTAAAATGATCTAATCGGGTCTCTGTTTGCCTTATCCTAGATGTTTAGTATTGCATTTTACTCGCCATTTCATGCGCTTTGAGATGCCTCTTAGCCCAATACGCTATCTGAAATAGGAGCGACGTAAATTGAACAAGTGTGATAGAATTTCGTTGAATTCTTAAATTAACCATAATATAAAATTATCTAATCGGGTCTCTGTTTGCAATACCCTAGATGTTTAATAGTGCATTTCACTCGACATTTCATGCGCTTTGAGATGCCGCTTAGCCCAATAAGCTATCTGAAATAGGAGCGACGTAAATTGAACAAATGTGATAGAATTTCGCTGAATTCTTATATTAACCTTAATGTAAAATGATCTAATCGGGTCTCTGTTTGCCTTATCCTAGATGTTTAGTATTGCATTTTACTCGCCATTTCATGCGCTTTGAGATGCCGCTTAGCCCAATACGCTATCTGAAATAGGAGCGACGTAAGTTGAACAAATGTGATAGAATATCGCTGAATTATTTTATTAACCATAATGTAAAATGATCTAATCGGCTCTCTGATTGCCCTACCCTAGAAGTTTAATAGTGCATTTTACTCGCCATTCCGCGCGCTTTAAGATGCCGCTTAGCCCAATACGCTATCTGAAATAGGAGCGACGTAAATTGAACAAATGTGATAGAATTTCGCTGAATTCTTATATTAACCGTAATATAAAATGATCTAATCGGGTCTCTGTTTGCCCTATCATAGAAGTTTAATAGTGCATTTTCCTCGCCATTCTACGCGCTTTAAGTTGCCGCCTAGCCCAGTACGCTATCTGAAATAGAAGCGACGTAAATTGAACAAATGTGATAGACTTTTTCTGAATTCTTAAATAAACCACAATATGAAATGATCTAATCGGGCCTCTGTTTGCCCTACCCTAGAAGTTTAACAGTGCATTTTAGTCGCCATTTCATGCGCTTTGAGATGCCGCTTAGCCCAATACGCTATCTGAAATAGTAGCAACGTAAATTGAACAAACGTGATAGAATTTCCCTGAATTCTTATATTAACCTTAATGTAAAATGATCTAATCGGTTCTCTGTTCGCCCTACCATAGAAGTTTAATAGTGCCTTTTACTCGTCATTTCATGCGCTTTGAGATGCCGCTTAGCCCAATACGCAATCTGAAATAGGAGCGACGTAAATTGAACAAATGTGATAGAATTTCGCTGAATTCTTATATTAACCAAAATATAAAATGATCTAATCGGGTCTCTGTTCGCCCTAGCGTAGAAGCTTAATAGCGCATTTTATTCGTCATTTCATGCGCTTTGAGATGCCGCTTAGCCCAATACGCTATCTGAAATAGGAGCGACGTAAATTGAACAAACGTGATAGGATTTCCCTGAATTCTTATATTAACCTTAATGTAAAATGATCTAATCGGTTCCCTGTTCGCCCTACCCTAGAAGTTTAATAGTGCCTTTCACTCGTCATTTCATGCGCTTTGAGATGCCGCTTAGCCCAATACGCTATCTGAAATAGTAGCGACGTATATTGAACAAACGTGATAGAATTTCCCTGAATTCTTATATTAACCTTAATGTAAAATGATCTAATCGGTTCTGTGTTCGCCCTACCCTAGAAGTTTAATAGTGCATTTTACTCGACATTTCATGCGCTTTGAGATGCCTCTTAGCCCAATACGCTATCTGAAATAGGAGCGACGTAAATTGAACAAGTGTGATAGAATTTCGTTGAATTCTTAAATTAACCATAATATAAAATTATCTAATCGGGTCTCTGTTTGCAATACCCTAGATGTTTGATAGTGCATTTTGCTCGCCATTTAATGCGCTTTGAGATGCCGCTTAGCCCAATACGCTCTCTGAAATAGGAGCGACGTAAATTGAACAACTGTGATAGAATTACTCTTAATTCTTTTATTAACCATAATGTAATATGATCTAATCGGGTCTCTGTTTGCCTTACCCTAGAAGTTTAATAGTGCATTTTACTCGCCATTTCATCCGCTTTGAGATGCCGCTTAGCCCAATACGCTACCTGAAACAGGAGCGACGTAAATCGAACAAATGTGATAGAATTTCGTTGAATTCTTAAATTAACCATAATATACAATGATCTAATCGGGTTTCTGTTCGCCCTAGCCTAGACCTTTAATAGTGCATTTTACTCGCCCTTCCACGCGCTTTAAGATGCCATCTAGCCCAGTACGCTATCTGAAATACGAGCGACGTAAGTTTAACAAATGTGATAGAATTACGCTGAATTCTTATATTAACCGTAATATAAAATGATCTAACCGGGTCCCTGTTTGCCTTACCCCTGAATTTTAATAGTGCATTTTACTCGCCATTTCATGCGCTTTGAGATGCCGCATAGCCCAATATGCTATCTGAAATAGGAGCGACGTAAATTGAACAAATGTAATAGAATTTCCGTGAATTCTTATATTAACCTTAATGTGAAATGATCTAATCGGGTCTCTGTTCGCCTTACCATAGAAGTCTAATGGTGCATTTCACTCGCCATTTCATGCGCTTTGATATGCCGCTTAGCCCAATACGCTATCTGAAATAGGAGCGACGTAAGTTGAACAAATGTGATAGAATATCGCTGAATTATTTTATTAACCATAATGTAAAATGATCTGATCGGGTCTCTGTTCGCCCTAGCCTAGAAGTTTAATAGTGAATTTTATTCGCCACTTCATGCGCTTTGAGATGCCGCTTAGCCGAATACGCTATCTGAAATAGGAGCGACGTAAATTGAACAAATGTGATACAATTTCCCTGAAATCTTATATTAAACAAAATATAAAATGATCTAATCGAGTCTCTGTTCGCCCTACCCTAGAAGTTTAATAGTGCATTTCACTCGACATTTCATGCGCTTTGAGATGCCGCTTAGCCCAATAAGCTATCTGAAATAGGAGCGACGTAAATTGAACAAATGTGATAGAATTTCGCTGAATTCTCATATTAACATTAATGTAAACTGATCTAATCGAGTCTCTCTTCGCCCTACCCTAGAAGTTTAATAGTGCATTTCACTCGTCATTTCATGCGCTTTGAGGTGCCGCTTAGCCCAATAAGCTATCTGAAATAGGAGCGACGTAAATTGAACAAATGTGATAGAATTTCGCTGAATTCTTATATTAACCAAAATATAAAATGATCTAATCGGGTCTCTGATTGCCCTATCATAGAAGTGTAATAGTGCATTTTACTCGTCATTTCATGCGCTTTGAGATGCCGCTTTGCCCAATACGCTATCTGAAATAGAAGCGACGTAAATTGAACGAATGTGATAGAATTTCGCTGAATTCTTAAATTAACCATAATATAAAATGATCTAATCGGGTCTCTGTTCGCCCTATCATAGAACTTTAATAGTGCATTTTACTCGCCCTTCCACGCGCTTTAAGATGCCGTCTAGCCCAGTACGCCATCTGAAATAGGAGCGACGTAAATTGAACAAATGTGATAGAATTTCGCTGAATTCTTATATTAACCTTAATGTAAAATGATCTAATCGGGTCTCTGTTTGCCTTATCCTAGATGTTTAGTATTGCATTTTACTCGCCATTTCATGCGCTTTGAGATGCCGCTTAGCCCAATACGCTATCTGAAATAGGAGCGACGTAAGTTGAACAAATGTGATAGAATATCGCTGAATTATTTTATTAACCATAATGTAAAATGATCTAATCGGCTCTCTGATTGCCCTACCCTAGAAGTTTAATAGTGCATTTTACCCGCCATTCCGCGCGCTTTAAGATGCCGCTTAGCCCAATACGCTATCTGAAATAGGAGCGACGTAAATTGAACAAATGTGATAGAATTTCGCTGGATTCTTATATTAACCAAAATATAAAATGAACTAATCGGGTCTCCGATTGCCCTATCATAGAAGTTTAATAGTGCATTTTACTCGCCATTCCACGCGGTTTAAGTTGCCGCCTAGCGCAGTACGCTATCTGAAATAGGAGCTACGTAACTTGAACAAATGTGACAGAATTACGCTGAATTCTTATATTAACCGTAATATAAAATGATCTAATCGGGTCTCTGTTTGCCTTATCCTAGAAGTTTAATAGTGCATTTTACTCGTCATTTCATGCGCTTTGAGATGCCGCTTAGCCCAATAAGCTATCTGAAATAGGAGCGATGTAACTTGAACAAATGTGATAGAATTTCGCTGAATTCCTAAATTAACCAGAATATGAAATGACCTAATCGGGTCCCTGTTTGCCCTACCCTAGAAGTTTAATAGAGCATTTTACTCGTCATTTCATGCGCTTTGAGATGCCGCCTAGCCCAGTACGCTATCTGAAATAGGAGCGACGTAAATTGAACAAATGTGATAGAATTTCGCTGAATTCTTTTATTTACCATAATGTTAAATGATCTAATCGGGTCTCTGTTCGCCCTAGCGTACAACCTTAATAGTGCATTTTATTCGCCATTTCATGCGCTTTGAGATGCCGCTTAGCCCAATACGCTATCTGAAATAGGAGCGACACTAATTGAACAAATGTGATAGAATTTCGCTGAATTCTTATATTAACCATAATATAAAATGATGTAATCGGGTCTCTGTTCGCCCTATCCAAGAAGTTTAGTAGTGCATTTCTCTCGTCATTTCATGCGCTTTGAGATGCCGCTTAGCCCAATAGCTATCTGAAATAGGAGCGACGTAAATTGAACAAATGTGATAGAATTTCCCTGAAATCTTATGTTAACCGTAATATAAAATGATCTAATCGGGTCTCTGTTTGCATTACCCGAGAAGTTTAATAGTGCATTTTACTCGCCATTCCACGCGCTTTAAGATGCCGCCTATCCGAGTACGCTTTCAGAAATAGGAGCGACGTAAGTTGAACAAATGTGATGGAATAACGCTGAATTCTTATATTAACCGTAATATAAAATGGTCTAATCGGGTCTACGTTTGCCTTATCCTAGAAGTTTAATAGTGCATTTTACTCGCCATTCCACGCGCTTTAAGATAACGCGTAGCCCAGTATGCTATCTGAAATAGGAGCGACGTAAATTGAACAAATGTGATAGAATTTCGCTGAATTGATAAATTAACCATAATATAAAATGATCTAATCGAGTCTCTGTTTGCCCTACCCTAGAAGTTTAATAGTGCATTTTACTCGCCATTCCGCGCGCTTTAAGATGCGGCTTAGCCCAATACGCTATCTGAAATAGGAGCGACGTAAATTGAACAAATGTGATAGAATTTCGCTGAATTCTTATATTAACCAAAATATAAAATGATCTAATCGGGTCTCTGATTGCCCTATCATAGAAGTTTAATAGTGCATTTTCCTCGCCATTCTACGCGCTTTAAGTTGCCGCCTAGCCCAGTACGCTATCTGAAATAGGAGCGACGTAAATTGAACAAATGTGATAGAATTACTCTTAATTCTTTTATTAACCATAATGTAATATGATCTAATCGGGTCTCTGTTTGCCTTACCCTAGAAGTTTAATAGTGCATTTTACTCGCCATTTCATCCGCTTTGAGATGCCGCTTAGCCCAATACGCTACCTGAAATAGGAGCGACGTAAATCGAACAAATGTGATAGAATTTCGTTGAATTCTTAAATTAACCATAATATACAATGATCTAATCGGGTCTCTGTTCGCCCTAGCCTAGACGTTTAATAGTGCATTTTACTCGCCCTTCCACGCGCTTTAAGATGCCATCTAGCCCAGTACGCTATCTGAAATACGAGCGACGTAAGTTTAACAAATGTGATAGAATTACGCTGAATTCTTATATTAACCGTAATATAAAATGATCTAACCGGGTCCCTGTTTGCCTTACCCCTGAATTTTAATAGTGCATTTTACTCGCCATTTCATGCGCTTTGAGATGCCGCATAGCCCAATACGCTATCTGAAATAGGAGCGACGTAAATTGAACAAATGTAATAGAATTTCCGTGAATTCTTATATTAACCTTAATGTGAAATGATCTAATCAGGTCTCTGTTCGCCTTACCATAGAAGTCTAATGGTGCATTTCACTCGCCATTTCATGCGCTTTGAGATGCCGCTTAGCCCAATACGCTATCTGAAATAGGAGCGACGTAAGTTGAACAAATGTGATAGAATATCGCTGAATTATTTTATTAACCATAATGTAAAATGATCTGATCGGGTCTCTGTTCGCCCTAGCCTAGAAGTTTAATAGTGAATTTTATTCGCCACTTCATGCGCTTTGAGATGCCGCTTAGCCGAATACGCTATCTGAAATAGGAGCGACGTAAATTGAACAAATGTGATACAATTTCCCTGAAATCTTATATTAAACAAAATATAAAATGATCTAATCGGGTCTCTGATTGCCCTACCATAGAAGTTTAGTAGAGCATTTTACTCGCCATTCCACGCGCTTTAAGATGCCGCTAAGCCCAATACGCTATCTGGAATAGGAGCGACGTAAATTGTACAAACGTGATAGGATTTCGCTGAATTCTTATATTAACCAAAATATAAAATGATCTAATCGGGTCTCTGATTGCCCTATCATCGAAGTTTAATAGTGCATTTTACTCGCCCTTCCACGCGCTTTAAGATGCCGTCTAGCCCAGTACGCTACCTGAAATAGGAGCGACGTAAGTTGAAAAAATGTGATAGAATTACGCTGAATTCTTATATTAACCGTAATATAAAATGATCTAACCGGGTCGCTGTTTGCCTTACCCTAGAAGTTTAATAGTGCATTGCACTCGCCATTTCATGCGTTTTGAGGTGCCGCGTAGCCCAATACGCTATCTGAAATGGGAGCGACGTAAGTTGAACAAATGTGATAGAATTTCGCTGAATTCTTAAATTAACCATAATATAAAATGATCTAATCGAGTCTCTGTTCGCCCTACCCTAGAAGTTTAATAGTGCATTTCACTCGACATTTCATGCGCTTTGAGATGCCGCTTAGCCCAATAAGCTATCTGAAATAGGAGCGACGTAAATTGAACAAATGTGATAGAATTTCGCTGAATTCTCATATTAACATTAATGTAAACTGATCTAATCGAGTCTCTCTTCGCCCTACCCTAGAAGTTTAATAGTGCATTTCACTCGTCATTTCATGCGCTTTGAGGTGCCGCTTAGCCCAATAAGCTATCTGAAATAGGAGCGACGTAAATTGAACAAATGTGATAGAATTTCGCTGAATTCTTATATTAACCAAAATATAAAATGATCTAATCGGGTCTCTCTTCGCCCTACCCTAGAAGTTGAATAGTGCATTTCACTCGTCATTTCATGCGCTTTGAGGTGCCGCTTAGCCCAATAAGCTATCTGAAATAGGAGCGACGTAAATTGAACAAATGTGATAGAATTTCGCTGAATTCTTATATTAACCTTAATGTAAAATGATCTAGTCGGGTCTCTGTTCGCCCTACGATAGAAGTCTAATAGTGCATTTCACTCGCCATTCCACGCGCTTTAAGATGCCGTCGAGCCCAGTACGGTATCTGAAATAGGAGCGACGTAAATTGAACAAATGTGATAGAATTTCCCTGAAATCTTATATTAAACAAAATATAAAATGATCTAATCGGGTCTCTGTTTGCCCTACCCTAGAAGTTTAATAGTGCATTTTATTCGCCATTTCATACGCTTTGAGATGCCGCTTTGCCCAATACGCTATCTGAAATAGGAGCGACGTAAATTGAACAAATGTGATAGAATTTCGCTGAATTCTTATATTAACCAAAATATAAAATGATCTAATCGGGTCTCTGATTACCCTATCATAGAAGTTTAATAGTGCATTTTACTCGCCAATCCACGCGCTTTAAGATTCCGCCTAGCCCAGTACGCTATCTGAAATAGGAGCGACGTAAATTGAACAAATGTGATAGAATTTGGTTGAATTCTTAAATTAACCATAATATAAAATCATCTTATCGGGTCTCTGTTTGCTCTACCATAGAAGTTTAATAGTGCATTTTACTCGCCATTTCTTGCGCTTTAAGATGCCGCCGAGCCCAGTACGCTATCTGAAGTAGGAGCGACGTAAGTTGAACAAATGTGATAGAATTACGCTGAATTCTTATATTAACCGTAATATAAAATGATCTAATCGGTTCTCTGTTCACCCTACCCTAGAAGTTTAAGAGTGCCTTTCACTCGTCATTTCATGCGCTTTGAGATGCCGCTTAGCCCAATACGCTATCTGAAATAGGAGCGACGTAAATTGAACAAATGTGATAGAATTTCCCTGAATTCTTATATTAACCTTAATGTAAAATGATCTAATCGGGTCTCTGTTCTCCCTACCCTAGAAGTTTAATACTGCATTTCACTCGTCATTTCATGCGCTTTGAGTTGCCGCTTAGCCCAATACGATATCTGAAATAGGAGCGATGTAAATTGAACAAATGTGATAGAATTTTCCTGAATTCGTAAATTAACCATAATGTAATATGATCTAATCGGGTCTCTGTTTGCCCTACCCTATAAGTTTAATAGTGCATTTTACTCGCCATTTCATGCGCTTTGAGATGCCGCTTAGCCCAATACGCTATCTGCAATAGGAGCGACGTAAATTGAACAAATGTGATAGAATTTGGCTGAATTCTTAAATTAACCATAATATAAAATGATCTAATCGGGTCTCTGTTTGCCCTACCCTAGAAGTTTAACAGTGCATTTTACTTGCCATTTCATGCGCTTTGAGATGCCGCTTAGCCCAATACGCTATCTAAAATAGGAGCGACGTAAATTGAACAAATGTGATAGAATTTCCCTGAATACTTATATTAACCTTAATGTAAAATGATCTAATCGGGTCTCTGTTCGCCCTACCCTAGAAGTGTAATAGTGCATTTCACTCGCCATTTCATGCGCTTTGAGATGCCGCTTAGCCCAATACGCTATCTGAAATAGGAGCGACGTAAATTGAACAAATGTGATAGAATTTCCCTGAAATCTTATATTAAACAAAATATAAAATGATCTAAACGGGACTCTGATTGCCCTATCATAGAAGTTTAGTAGTGCATTTTACTCGCCATTCCACGCGCTTTAAGATGCCGCCTAGCCCAGTACGCTATCTGAAATAGGAGCGACGTAAGTTGAACAAATGTGATAGAATTACGCTGAATTCTTATATTAACCGTAATATAAAATGATCTAATCGGGTCCCTGTTTGCCTTATCCTAGAAGTTTAATAGTGCATTTTACTCACCATTTCATGCGCATTGAGCTGCCGCTTAGCCCAATACGCTATCTGAAATAGGAGCGACGTAAATTGAACAAATGTGATAGAATTTGGCTGAATTCTTAAATTAACCATAATATAAAATGATCTAATCGGGTCTCTGTTTGCCCTACCCTAGAAGTTTAATAGTGCATTTTACTCGCCAATCCACGCGCTTTAAGATTCCGCCTAGCACAGTACGCTATCTGAAATAGGAGCGACGTAAATTGAACAAATGTGATAGAATTTGGCTGAATTCTTAAATTAACCATAATATAAAATGATCTAATCGGGTCTCTGTTTGCCCTACCCTGGAAGTTTAATAGTGCATTTCACTCGCCATTTCATGCGCTTTGAGATGCCGCTTAGCCCAATACGCTATCTGAAATAGGAGCGACGTAAATAGAACAATTGTGATAGAATTTCGCTGAATTCTTATATTAACCAAAATATAAAATGATCTAATCGGGTCTCTGATTGCCCTATCATAGAAGTTTAATAGTGCATTTTACTCGCCAATCCACGCGCTTTAAGATTCCGCCTAGCACAGTACGCAATCTGAAATAGGAGCGACGTAAATTGAACAAATGTGATAGAATTTGGCTGAATTCTTAAATTAACCATAATATAAAATGATCTAATCGGGTCTCTGTTTGCCCTACCCTAGAAGTTTAATAGTGCATTTTACTCGCCATTTCATGCGCTTTGAGATGGCGCTTAGCCCAATACGCTATCTGAAATAGGAGCGACGTAAATTGAACAAATGTGATAGAATTTGGTTGAATTCTTAAATTAACCATAATATAAAATCATCTTATCGGGTCTCTGTTTGCTCTACCATAGAAGTTTAATAGTGCATTTTACTCGCCATTTCTTGCGCTTTAAGATGCCGCCGAGCCCAGTACGCTATCTGAAGTAGGAGCGACGGAAGTTGAACAAATGTGATAGAATTACGCTGAATTATTATATTAACCGTAATATAAAATGATCTAATCGGTTCTCTGTTCACCCTACCCTAGAAGTTTAAGAGTGCCTTTCACTCGTCATTTCATGCGCTTTGAGATGCCGCTTAGCCCAATACGCTGTCTGAAATAGGAGCGACGTAAATTGAACAAATGTGATAGAATTTCCCTGAATTCTTATATTAACCTTAATGTAAAATGATCTAATCGGGTCTCTGTTCGCCCTACCCTAGAAGTGTAATAGTGCATTTCACTCGCCATTTCATGCGCTTTGAGATGCCGCTTAGCCCAATACGCTATCTGAAATAGGAGCGACGTAAATTGAACAAATGTGATAGAATTTCCCTGAAATCTTATATTAAACAAAATATAAAATGATCTAAACGGGTCTCTGATTGCCCTACCATAGAAGTTTAGTAGAGCATTTTACTCGCCATTCCACGCGCTTTAAGATGCCGCTAAGCCCAATACGCTATCTGGAATAGGAGCGACGTAAATTGTACAAACGTGATAGGATTTCGCTGAATTCTTATATTAACCAAAATATAAAATGATCTAATCGGGTCTCTGATTGCCCTATCATCGAAGTTTAATAGTGCATTTTACTCGCCCTTCCACGCGCTTTAAGATGCCGTCTAGCCCAGTACGCTACCTGAAATAGGAGCGACGTAAGTTGAAAAAATGTGATAGAATTACGCTGAATTCTTATATTAACCGTAATATAAAATGATCTAACCGGGTCGCTGTTTGCCTTACCCTAGAAGTTTAATAGTGCATTGCACTCGCCATTTCATGCGTTTTGAGGTGCCGCGTAGCCCAATACGCTATCTGAAATGGGAGCGACGTAAGTTGAACAAATGTGATAGAATTTCGCTGAATTCTTAAATTAACCATAATATAAAATGATCTAATCGAGTCTCTGTTCGCCCTACCCTAGAAGTTTAATAGTGCATTTCACTCGACATTTCATGCGCTTTGAGATGCCGCTTAGCCCAATAAGCTATCTGAAATAGGAGCGACGTAAATTGAACAAATGTGATAGAATTTCGCTGAATTCTCATATTAACATTAATGTAAACTGATCTAATCGAGTCTCTCTTCGCCCTACCCTAGAAGTTTAATAGTGCATTTCACTCGTCATTTCATGCGCTTTGAGGTGCCGCTTAGCCCAATAAGCTATCTGAAATAGGAGCGACGTAAATTGAACAAATGTGATAGAATTTCGCTGAATTCTTATATTAACCAAAATATAAAATGATCTAATCGGGTCTCTCTTCGCCCTACCCTAGAAGTTTAATAGTGCATTTCACTCGTCATTTCATGCGCTTTGAGGTGCCGCTTAGCCCAATAAGCTATCTGAAATAGGAGCGACGTAAATTGAACAAATGTGATAGAATTTCGCTGAATTCTTATATTAACCTTAATGTAAAATGATCTAGTCGGGTCTCTGTTCGCCCTACGATAGAAGTCTAATAGTGCATTTCACTCGCCATTCCACGCGCTTTAAGATGCCGTCGAGCCCAGTACGGTATCTGAAATAGGAGCGACGTAAATTGAACAAATGTGATAGAATTTCCCTGAAATCTTATATTAAACAAAATATAAAATGATCTAATCGGGTCTCTGTTTGCCCTACCCTAGAAGTTTAATAGTGCATTTTATTCGCCATTTCATACGCTTTGAGATGCCGCTTTGCCCAATACGCTATCTGAAATAGGAGCGACGTAAATTGAACAAATGTGATAGAATTTCGCTGAATTCTTATATTAACCAAAATATAAAATGATCTAATCGGGTCTCTGATTACCCTATCATAGAAGTTTAATAGTGCATTTTACTCGCCAATCCACGCGCTTTAAGATTCCGCCTAGCCCAGTACGCTATCTGAAATAGGAGCGACGTAAATTGAACAAATGTGATAGAATTTGGTTGAATTCTTAAATTAACCATAATATAAAATCATCTTATCGGGTCTCTGTTTGCTCTACCATAGAAGTTTAATAGTGCATTTTACTCGCCATTTCTTGCGCTTTAAGATGCCGCCGAGCCCAGTACGCTATCTGAAGTAGGAGCGACGTAAGTTGAACAAATGTGATAGAATTACGCTGAATTCTTATATTAACCGTAATATAAAATGATCTAATCGGTTCTCTGTTCACCCTACCCTAGAAGTTTAAGAGTGCCTTTCACTCGTCATTTCATGCGCTTTGAGATGCCGCTTAGCCCAATACGCTATCTGAAATAGGAGCGACGTAAATTGAACAAATGTGATAGAATTTCCCTGAATTCTTATATTAACCTTAATGTAAAATGATCTAATCGGGTCTCTGTTCTCCCTACCCTAGAAGTTTAATACTGCATTTCACTCGTCATTTCATGCGCTTTGAGTTGCCGCTTAGCCCAATACGATATCTGAAATAGGAGCGATGTAAATTGAACAAATGTGATAGAATTTTCCTGAATTCGTAAATTAACCATAATGTAATATGATCTAATCGGGTCTCTGTTTGCCCTACCCTATAAGTTTAATAGTGCATTTTACTCGCCATTTCATGCGCTTTGAGATGCCGCTTAGCCCAATACGCTATCTGCAATAGGAGCGACGTAAATTGAACAAATGTGATAGAATTTGGCTGAATTCTTAAATTAACCATAATATAAAATGATCTAATCGGGTCTCTGTTTGCCCTACCCTAGAAGTTTAACAGTGCATTTTACTTGCCATTTCATGCGCTTTGAGATGCCGCTTAGCCCAATACGCTATCTAAAATAGGAGCGACGTAAATTGAACAAATGTGATAGAATTTCCCTGAATACTTATATTAACCTTAATGTAAAATGATCTAATCGGGTCTCTGTTCGCCCTACCCTAGAAGTGTAATAGTGCATTTCACTCGCCATTTCATGCGCTTTGAGATGCCGCTTAGCCCAATACGCTATCTGAAATAGGAGCGACGTAAATTGAACAAATGTGATAGAATTTCCCTGAAATCTTATATTAAACAAAATATAAAATGATCTAAACGGGACTCTGATTGCCCTATCATAGAAGTTTAGTAGTGCATTTTACTCGCCATTCCACGCGCTTTAAGATGCCGCCTAGCCCAGTACGCTATCTGAAATAGGAGCGACGTAAGTTGAACAAATGTGATAGAATTACGCTGAATTCTTATATTAACCGTAATATAAAATGATCTAATCGGGTCCCTGTTTGCCTTATCCTAGAAGTTTAATAGTGCATTTTACTCACCATTTCATGCGCATTGAGCTGCCGCTTAGCCCAATACGCTATCTGAAATAGGAGCGACGTAAATTGAACAAATGTGATAGAATTTGGCTGAATTCTTAAATTAACCATAATATAAAATGATCTAATCGGGTCTCTGTTTGCCCTACCCTAGAAGTTTAATAGTGCATTTTACTCGCCAATCCACGCGCTTTAAGATTCCGCCTAGCACAGTACGCTATCTGAAATAGGAGCGACGTAAATTGAACAAATGTGATAGAATTTGGCTGAATTCTTAAATTAACCATAATATAAAATGATCTAATCGGGTCTCTGTTTGCCCTACCCTGGAAGTTTAATAGTGCATTTCACTCGCCATTTCATGCGCTTTGAGATGCCGCTTAGCCCAATACGCTATCTGAAATAGGAGCGACGTAAATAGAACAATTGTGATAGAATTTCGCTGAATTCTTATATTAACCAAAATATAAAATGATCTAATCGGGTCTCTGATTGCCCTATCATAGAAGTTTAATAGTGCATTTTACTCGCCAATCCACGCGCTTTAAGATTCCGCCTAGCACAGTACGCAATCTGAAATAGGAGCGACGTAAATTGAACAAATGTGATAGAATTTGGCTGAATTCTTAAATTAACCATAATATAAAATGATCTAATCGGGTCTCTGTTTGCCCTACCCTAGAAGTTTAATAGTGCATTTTACTCGCCATTTCATGCGCTTTGAGATGGCGCTTAGCCCAATACGCTATCTGAAATAGGAGCGACGTAAATTGAACAAATGTGATAGAATTTGGTTGAATTCTTAAATTAACCATAATATAAAATCATCTTATCGGGTCTCTGTTTGCTCTACCATAGAAGTTTAATAGTGCATTTTACTCGCCATTTCTTGCGCTTTAAGATGCCGCCGAGCCCAGTACGCTATCTGAAGTAGGAGCGACGGAAGTTGAACAAATGTGATAGAATTACGCTGAATTATTATATTAACCGTAATATAAAATGATCTAATCGGTTCTCTGTTCACCCTACCCTAGAAGTTTAAGAGTGCCTTTCACTCGTCATTTCATGCGCTTTGAGATGCCGCTTAGCCCAATACGCTGTCTGAAATAGGAGCGACGTAAATTGAACAAATGTGATAGAATTTCCCTGAATTCTTATATTAACCTTAATGTAAAATGATCTAATCGGGTCTCTGTTCTCCCTACCCTAGAAGTTTAATACTGCATTTCACTCGTCATTTCATGCGCTTTGAGTTGCCTCTTAGCCCAATACGATATCTGAAATAGGAGCGATGTAAATTGAACAAATGTGATAGAATTTTGCTGAATTCGTAAATTAACCATAATGTAATATGATCTAATCGGGTCTCTGTTTGCCCTACCCTATAAGTTTAATAGTGCATTTTACTCGCCATTTCATGCGCTTTGAGATGCCGCTTAGCCCAATACGCTATCTGCAATAGGAGCGACGTAAATTGAACAAATGTGATAGAATTTGGCTGAATTCTTAAATTAACCATAATATAAAATGATCTAATCGGGTCTCTGTTTGCCCTACCCTAGAACTTTAATAGTGCATTTTATTCGCCATTTCATACGCTTTGAGATGCCGCTTTGCCCAATACGCTATCTGAAATAGGAGTGACGTAAATTGAACAAATGTGATAGAATTTCACTGAATTCTTATATTAACCAAAATATAAAATGATCTAATCGGGTCTCTGATTGCCCTAGCATAGAAGTTTTATAGTGCATTTTACTCGCCATTCCGCGCGCTTTAAGATGCCGCATAGCCCAGTTCGCTATCTGAAATATGAGCGACGTAAATTGAACAAATGTGATAGAATGTCGCTGAATTCTTATATTGACCAAAATATAAAATGATCTAATCGGGTCTCTGTTTGCCTTAACCTAGAAGTTTAATAGTGCATTTCACTCGTCATTTCATGCGCTTTGAGATGCCGCTAAGCACAATAAGCTATCTGGAATAGCAGCGACGTAAATTGAACAAATGTGATAGAATTACGCCAAATTCTTATACTTACCGTAATATAAAATGATCTAATCGGGTCTCTGTTTGCCTTATCCTAGAAGTTTAATAGGGCATTTTACTCTTCATTTCATGCGCTTTGAAATGCCGCTTAGCCCAATACGCTATCTGAAATAGGAGCGACGTAAATTGAACAAGTGTGATAGAATTTCACTGAATTCTTAAATTAACCATAATATAAAATGATCTAATCGGGTCTCTGTTTGACCTACCCTAGAAGTTTAATAGTGCATTTTACTCGCCATATCATGTGCTTTGAGATGCCGCATAGCCCAATACGCTATCTGGAATAGGGGCGACGTAAATTGATCAAATGTGATAGAATTTCCCTGAATTCTTATATTAACCTTAATGTAAAATGATCTAATCGGGTCTCTGTTCGCCCTACCATAGAAGTATAATAGTGCATTTCACTCGCCATTTCATGCGCTTTGAGATGCCGCTTAGCCCAATACGCTATCTGAAATAGGAGCGACGTAAATTGAACAAATGTGATAGAATTTTGCTGAATTCTTAAATTAACCATAATATTAGATGATGTAATCGGGTCTCTGCTTGCCCTACCCTAGAAGTTTAATAGTGCATTTTACTCGCCATTTCATGCGCTTTGAGATGCCGCTTGGCCCAATACGCTATCTGAAATAGGAGCGACGTAAGTTGAAAAATTGTGATAGAATTTCGCTGAATTCTTTTATGAACCATAATGTAAAATGATCTAATCGGGTCTCTGTTCTCCCTAGCCTAGAAGTTTAATAGTGCATTTTATTCTCCAATTCATGCGCTTTGAGATGCCGCTTAGCCCAATACGCTATCTGAAATAGGAGCGACGTAAATTGAACAAATATGATAGAATTTCCCTGAAATCTTATATTAAACAAAATATAAAATGATCTAAACGGGACTCTGATTGCCCTATCATAGAAGTTTAGTAGTGCATTTTACTCGCCATTCCACGCGCTTTAAGATGCCGCCTAGCCCAGTACGCTATCTGAAATAGGAACGACGTAAGTTGAACAAATGTGATAGAATTTCCCTGAATTCTTATATTAACCTTAATGTAAAATGATCTAATCGGGTCTCTGTTCTCCCTACCCTAGAAGTTTAATACTGCATTTCACTCGTCATTTCATGCACTTTGAGTTGCCGCTTAGCCCAATACGATATCTGAAATAGGAGCGATGTACATTGAACAAATGTGATAGAATTTTGCTGAATTCGTAAATTAACCATAATATAATATGATCTAATCGGGTCTCTGTTTGCCGTACCCTATAAGTTTAATAGTGCATTTTACTCGCCATTTCATGCGCTTTGAGATGCCGCTTAGCCCAATACGCTATCTGAAATAGGAGCGACGTAAATTGAACAAATGTGATAGAATTTCCCTGAAATATTATATTAAACAAAATATAAAATGATCTAAACGGGACTCTGATTGCCCTATCATAGAAGTTTAGTAGTGCATTTCACTCGACCTGCCACGTGCTTTAAGATGCCGCCTAGCCCAGTACACTATCTGAAATAGGAGCGACGTATGTTGAACAAATGTGATAGAATTACGCTGAATTCTTATATTAACCGTAATATAAAATGATCTAATCGGGTCTCTGTTCGCCCTACCCTAGAAGATTACAAGCGCATTTCACTCGTCATTTCATGCGCATTGATATGCCGCTTAGCCCAATACGCTTTCTGCAATAGGAGCGACGTACATTGAACAAATGTGATAGAATTTGGCTGAATTCTTAAATTAACCATAATATAAAATGATCTAATCGGGTCTCTGTTTGCCCTACCCTAGAAGTTTAACAGTGAATTTTACTCGCCATTTCATGCGCTTTGAGATGCCGCTTAGCCCAATACGCTATCTGAAATAGGAGCGACGTAAATTGAACAAATGTGATAGAATTTCCCTGAATACTTATATTAACCTTAATGTAAAATGATCTAATCGGGTCTCTGTTCGCCCTACCCTAGAAGTGTAATAGTGCATTTCACTCGCCATTTCATATGCTTTGAGATGCCGCTTAGCCCAATACGCTATCTGAAATAGGAGCGACGTAAATAGAACAATTGTGATAGAATTTCGCTGAATTCTTATATTAACCAAAATATAAAATGATCTAATCGGGTCTCTGATTGCCCTATCAGAGAAGTTTAATAGTGCATTTTACTCGCCAATCCATGCGCTTTAAGATTCCGCCTAGCCCAGTACGCTATCGGAAATAGGAGCGACGTAAATTGAACATATGTGATAGAATTTGGCTGATTTCTTAAATTCACCATAATATAAAATGATCTAATCGGGTCTCTGTTTGCCCTACCCTAGAAGTTTAATAGTGCATTTTACTCGACATTTCTTGCGCTTTGAGATGCCGCCTAGCCCAGTACGCTATCTGAAATAGGAGCGACGTAAGTTGAACAAATGTGATAGAATTACGCTGAATTCTTATATTAACCGTAATATAAAATGATCTAATCGGTTCTCTGTTCGCCCTACCCTAGAAGTTTAATAGTGCCTTTCACTCGTCATTTCATGCGCTTTGAGATGCCGCTTAGCCCAATACGCTATCTGAAATAGGAGCGACGTAAATAGAACAATTGTGATAAAATTTCGCTGAATTCTTATATTAACCAAAATATAAAATGATCTAATCGGGTCTCTGATTGCCCTATCATAGAAGTTTAATAGTGCATTTTACTCGCCAATCCACGCGCTTTAAGATTCCGCCTAGCCCAGTACGCTATCTGAAATAGGAGCGACGTAAATTGAACAAATGTGATAGAATTTGGCTGAATTCTTAAATTAACCATAATATAAAATGATCTAATCGGGTCTCTGTTTGCCCTACCCTAGAAGTTTAATAGTGCATTTTACTCGCCATTTCATGAGCTTTGATATGGCGCATAGCCCAATACGCCAACTGAAATAGGAGCGTCGTAAATTGAACAGATGTGATAGAATTTCCTTGAATTCTTATATTAACCTTAATGTAAAATGATCTAATCGGGTCTCTGTTCTCCCTACCCTAGAAGTTTAATACTGCATTTCACTTGTCATTTCATGCGCTTTGAGTTGCCGCTTAGCCCAATACGATATCTGAAATAGGAGCGATGTAAATTGAACAAATGTGATAGAATTTTGCTGTATTCGTAAATTAACCATAATGTAATATGATCTAATCGGGTCTCTGTTTGCCCTACCCTATATGTTTAATAGTGCATTTTACTCGCCATTTCATGCGCTTTGAGATGCCGCTTAGCCCAATACGCTATCTGAAATAGGAGGGACGTAAATTGAACAAATGTGATAGAATTTCCCTGAAATCTTATATTAAACAAAATATAAAATGATCTAAACGGGATTCTGATTGCCCTATCATAGAAGTTTAGTAGTGCATTTTACTCGCCCTTCCACGTGCTTTAAGATGCCGCCTAGCCCAGTACACTATATGAAATAGGAGCGACGTATGTTGAACAAATGTGATAGAATTACGCTGAATTCTTATATTAACCGTAATATAAAATGATCTAATCGGGTCTCTGGTCGCCCTACCCTAGAAGATTACAAGCGCATTTTACTCGTCATTTCATGCGCTTTGAGATGCCGCTTAGCCCAATACGCTATCTGCAATAGGAGCGACGTAAATTGAACAAATGTGATAGAATTACGCTGAATTCTTATATTAACCGTAATATAAAATGATCTAATCGGGTCTCTGTTTGCATTATCCTAGAAGTTTAATAGTGCATTTTACTCGCCATTTCATGCGCATTGAGATGCCGCTTAGCCCAATACGATATCTGAAATAGGAGCAACGTAAATTGAATAAATGTGATAGAATTTGGCTGAATTCTTAAATTAACCATAATATAAAATGATCTAATCGGGTCTCTGTTTGCCCTACCCTAGAAGTTTAATAGTGCATTTTACTCTCCATTTCTTGCGCTTTGAGATGCCGCCTAGCCCAGTACGCTATCTGAAATAGGAGCGACGTAAGTTGAACAAATGTGATAGAATTACGCTGAATTCTTATATTAACCGTAATATAAAATGATCTAATCGGTTCTCTGTTCGCCCTACCCTGGAAGTTTAATAGTGCCTTTCACTCGTCATTTCATGCGCTTTGAGATGCCGCTTAGCCCAATACGCTATCTGAAATAGGAGCGACGTAAATAGAACAATTGTGATAGAATTTCGCTGAATTCTTATATTAACCAAAATATAAAATGATCTAAGCGGGTCTCTGATTGCCCTATCATAGAAGTTTAATAGTGCATTTTACTCGCCAATCCACGCGCGTTAAAATTCCGCCTAGCCCAGTACGCTATCTGAAATAGGAGCGACGTAAATTGAACAAATGTGATAGAATTTGGCTGAATTCTTAAATTAACCATAATATAAAATGATCTAATCGGGTCTCTGTTTGCCCTACCCTAGAAGTTTAATAGTGCATTTTACTCGCCATTTCATGCGCTTTGAGATGCCGCCTAGACCATTACGATATCTGAAATAGGAGCGACGTAAGTTGAACAAATGGGATAGAATTACGCTGAATTCTTATATTAACCGTAATATAAAATGATCTAATCGGGTCTCTGTTTGCATTATCCTAGAAGTTTAATAGGGCATTTTACTCGCCATTTCATGCGCATTGAGATGCCGCTTAGCCCAATACGCTATCTGAAATAGGAGCGACGTAAATTGAATAAATGTGATAGAATTTGGCTGAATTCTTAAATTAACCATAATATAAAATGATCTAATCGGGTCTCTGTTTGCCCTACCCTAGAAGTTTAATAGTGCATTTTACTCGCCATTCCATGCGCTTTGAGAAGCCGCCTAGCCCAGTACGCTATCTGAAATAGGAGCGACGTAAGTTGAACAAATGTGATAGAATTACGCTGAATTCTTATATTAACCGTAATATAAAATGATCTAATCGGCTCTCTGTTTGCCTTATCCTAGAAGTTTAATAGTTCATTTCACTCGTCATTTCATGCGCTTTGAGATGCCTCTTAGCCCAATAAGCTATCTGAAATTGGAGCGACGTAAATTGAACAAATGTGATAGAATTTGGCTGAATTCTTAAATTAACCATAATATAAAATGATCTAATGGGGTCTCTGTTTGCCCTACCCTAGAAGTTTAATAGTGCATTTTACTCGCCATTTCATGCGCATTGAGATGCCGCTTAGCCCAATACGCTATCTGAAATAGGAGCGACGTAAATTGAACAAATATGATAGAGTTTCGCTGAATTCTTAAATAAACCATAATATGAAATGATCTAATCGGGTCTCTGTTTGCCCTACCCTAGAAGTTTGGTAATGCATTTTACTCGCCCTTCCACGTACTTTAAGATGCCGCCTAGCCCAGTACACTATCTGAGATAGGAGCGACGTACATTGAACAAACGTGATAGAATTACCCTGAATTCTTATATTAACCTTAATGTAAATTGATCTAATCGGTTCTCTGTTCGCCCTACCCTAGAAGTTTAATAGTGCCTTTCACTCGTCATTTCATGCGCTTTGAGACGCCGCTTAGCCCAATACGCTATCTGAAATAGGAGCGACGTAAATTGAACAAATGTGATAGAATTTCGCTGAATTCTTATAATAATCTTTTTGTAAAATGATCTAATCGGGTCTTTGTTCGCCCAACCCTAGAAGTTTAATAGTGCATTTCAGTCGTCATTTCATGCGCTTTGAGATGCCGCTTAGCCCCATACGCTATCTGAAATAGGAGCAACGTAAATTGAACAAATGTGATAGAATTTCGCTGAAATCTTATATTAACCAAAATATAAAATGATCTAATCGGGACTCTGATTGCCCTATCATAGAAGTTTAGTAGTGCATTTGACTCGCCCTTCCCCGCGCTTTAAGATCCCGCTTAGCCCAATACGCTATCTGCAATAGGAGCGACGTAAATTGAACAAATGTGATAGAATTTCGCTGAATTCTTAAATTAACCATAATATAAAATGATCTAATCGGGTCTCTGTCTGCCCTATCATAGAAGTTTAATAGTGCATTTCACTCGTCATTTCATGCGCTTTGACATGCCGCCTAGCCCAGTACGCTATCTGAAATAGGAGCGACGTAAGTTGAACAAATGTGATAGAATTACGCTGAATTAATATATTAACCTTAATGTAAAATGATCTAATCGGGTCTTTGTTCGCCCTACCCTTGAAGTTTAATAATGCACATTGCTCGCCATTTCATGCGCTTTGAGATGGCGCTTAGCCCAATACGCTATCTGAAATAGGAGCGACGTAAGTTGAACAAATCTGATAGAATTTCGCTGAATTCTTATATTAACCAAAATATAAAATGATCTAATCGGGTATCAGATTGCTCTATCATAGAAGTTTAGTAGTGCATTTTACTCGCCAATCCACGCGCTTTAAGATTCCGCCTAGCCCAGTACGCTATCTGAAATAGGAGCGACGCAAGTTGAACAAATGTGATAGAATTACGCTGAATTCTTATATTAACAGTAATATAAAATGATCTAATCGGGTCTCTGTTCGCCCTACCATAGAAGTCTAATAGTGCATTTCACTCGCCATTTCATGCGCTTTGAGATGCCGCTTAGCCCAATACGCTATCTGAAATAGGAGCGACGTAAATTGAACAAATGTGATAGAATTTCCGTGAATCCTTATATTAACCTTAATGTAAAATGATCTAATCGGGTCTCTGTTCGCCGTACCCTAGAAGTTTAATAGTGCATTTTAGTCGCCATTTCATGCGTTTTGAGATCCGGCTTAGCCCAATACGCTATCTGAAATAGGAGCGACGTAAATTGAACAAATATGATAGAATTTCCCTGAAATCTTATATTAATCAAAATATAAAATGATCTAATCGGGTCTCTTATTGCCCTATCATAGAAGATTAGTAGTGCATTTTACTCGCCATTCCACGCGCTTTAAGATGCCGCCTAGCACAGTACGCTATCTGAAATAGGAGCGACGTAACTAGAACAAATGTGATAGAATTACGCTGAATTAATATATTAACCTTAATGTAAAATGATCTAATCGGGTCTTTGTTCGCCCTACCCTTGAAGTTTAATAGTGCACATTGCTCGCCATTTCATGCGCTTTGAGATGGCGCTTAGCCCAATACGCTATCTGAAATAGGAGCGACGTAAATTGAACAAATCTGATAGAATTTCGCTGAATTCTTATATTAACCAAAATATAAAATGATCTAATCGGGTATCAGATTGCTCTATCATAGAAGTTTAGTAGTGCATTTTACTCGCCAATCCACGCGCTTTAAGATTCCGCCTAGCCCAGTACGCTATCTGAAATAGGAGCGACGCAAGTTGAACAAATGTGATAGAATTACGCTGAATTCTTATATTAACAGTAATATAAAATGATCTAATCGGGTCTCTGTTCGCCCTACCATAGAAGTCTAATAGTGCATTTCACTCGCCATTTCATGCGCTTTGAGATGCCGCTTAGCCCAATACGCTATCTGAAACAGGAGCGACGTAAATTGAACAAATGTGATAGAATTTCCGTGAATCCTTATATTAACCTTAATGTAAAATGATCTAATCGGGTCTCTGTTCGCCGTACCCTAGAAGTTTAATAGTGCATTTTAGTCGCCATTCCATGCGCTTTGAGATCCGGCTTAGCCCAATACGCTATCTGAAATAGGAGCGACGTAAATTGAACAAATATGATAGAATTTCCCTGAAATCTTATATTAATCAAAATATAAAATGATCTAATCGGGTCTCTTATTGCCCTATCATAGAAGATTAGTAGTGCATTTTACTCGCCATTCCACGCGCTTTAAGATGCCGCCTAGCACAGTACGCTATCTGAAATAGGAGCGACGTAACTTGAACAAATGTGATAGAATTACATTGAATTCTTATATTAACCGTAATATAAAATGATCAAATCGGGTCTCTGTTTGCCTTATCCTAGAAGTTTAATAGCGCATTTTACTCGCCATTTCATGCGCTTTGAGATGCCGCTTAGCCCAATACGCTATCTGGAATAGGAGCGACGTAAATTGAACAAATGTGATAGAATTTCCGTGAATTCTTATATTAACCTTAATGTAAAATGATCCAATCGGGTCTCTGTTCGCCCTACCGTAGAAGTCTAATAGTGCATTTCACTCGCCATTTCATGCGCTTTGAGATGCCGCTTAGCCCAATACGCTATCTGAAATAGGAGCGACGTAAGTTGAACAAATGTGATAGAATTACGCTGAATTCTTATATGAACCGTAATATAAAATGATCTAATCGGCTCTCTGTTTGCCTTATCCTAGAAGTTTAATAGTTCATTTCACTCGTCATTTCATGCGCTTTGAGATGCCTCTTAGCCCAATAAGCTATCTGAAATTGGAGCGACGTAAATTGAACAAATGTGATAGAATTTGTCTGAATTCTTAAATTAACCATAATATAAAATGATCTAATGGGGTCTCTGTTTGCCCTACCCTAGAAGTTTAATAGTGCATTTTACTCGCCATTTCCTGCGCATTGAGATGCCGCTTAGCCCAATACGCTATCTGAAATAGGAGCGACGTAAATTGAACAAATATGATAGAGTTTCGCTGAATTCTTAAATAAACCATAATATGAAATGATCTAATCGGGTCTCTGTTTGCCCTACCCTAGAAGTTTGGTAATGCATTTTACTCGCCCTTCCACGTACTTTAAGATGCCGCCTAGCCCAGTACACTATCTGAGATAGGAGCGACGTACATTGAACAAACGTGATAGAATTACCCTGAATTCTTATATTAACCTTAATGTAAATTGATCTAATCGGTTCTCTGTTCGCCCTACCCTAGAAGTTTAATAGTGCCTTTCACTCCTCATTTCATGCGCTTTGAGATGCCGCTTAGCCCAATACGCTATCTGAAATAGGAGCGACGTAAATTGAACAAATGTGATAGAATTTCGCTGAATTCTTATAATAATCTTTTTGTAAAATGATCTAATCGGGTCTTTGTTCGCCCAACCCTAGAAGTTTAATAGTGCATTTCAGTCGTCATTTCATGCGCTTTGAGATGCCGCTTAGCCCCATACGCTATCTGAAATAGGAGCAACGTAAATTGAACAAATGTGATAGAATTTCGCTGAAATCTTATATTAACCAAAATATAAAATGATCTAATCGGGACTCTGATTGCCCTATCATAGAAGTTTAGTAGTGCATTTGACTCGCCCTTCCACGCGCTTTAAGATCCCGCTTAGCCCAATACGCTATCTGCAATAGGAGCGACGTAAATTGAACAAATGTGATAGAATTTCGCTGAATTCTTAAATTAACCATAATATAAAATGATCTAATCGGGTCTCTGTCTGCCCTATCATAGAAGTTTAATAGTGCATTTCACTCGTCATTTCATGCGCTTTGACATGCCGCCTAGCCCAGTACGCTATCTGAAATAGGAGCGACGTAAGTTGAACAAATGTGATAGAATTACGCTGAATTAATATATTAACCTTAATGTAAAATGATCTAATCGGGTCTTTGTTCGCCCTACCCTTGAAGTTTAATAGTGCACATTGCTCGCCATTTCATGCGCTTTGAGATGGCGCTTAGCCCAATACGCTATCTGAAATAGGAGCGACGTAAATTGAACAAATCTGATAGAATTTCGCTGAATTCTTATATTAACCAAAATATAAAATGATCTAATCGGGTATCAGATTGCTCTATCATAGAAGTTTAGTAGTGCATTTTACTCGCCAATCCACGCGCTTTAAGATTCCGCCTAGCCCAGTACGCTATCTGAAATAGGAGCGACGCAAGTTGAACAAATGTGATAGAATTACGCTGAATTCTTATATTAACAGTAATATAAAATGATCTAATCGGGTCTCTGTTTGCCTTACCCTAGAAGTTTAATAGTGCATTTTACTCGCCATTTCATGCGCTTTGAGATCCCGCTTAGCCCAATACGCTATCTGCAATAGGAGGGACGTAATTTGAACAAATGTGATAGAATTTCGCTGAATTCTTAAATTAACCATAATATAAAATGATCTAATCGGGTCTCTGTCTGCCCTATCATAGAAGTTTAATAGTGCATTTCACTCGTCATTTCATGCGCTTTGAGATGGCGCTTAGCCCAATACGATATCTGAAATAGGAGCGACGTAAATTGAACGAATGTGATAGAATGTCGCTGAATTCTTATATTAACCAAAATATAAAATGATCTAATCGGGACTCTGATTGCCCTATCATAGAAGTTTATTAGTGCATTTTACTCGCCCTTCCACGCGCTTTAAGATGCCGCCTAGCCCAATACGCTATCTGAAATAGGAGCGACGTAAGTTGAACAAATGTGATAGAATTAGGCTGAATTCTTATATTAACCGTAATATAAATGATCTAATCGGGTCTCTGTTTGCCTTATCCTAGAAGTTTAATAGTGCATTTCACTCGTCATTTCATGCGCTTTGAGATGCCTCTTAGCCCAATAAGCTATCTGAAATAGGAGCGACGTAAATTGAACAAATGTGATAGAATTTCGCTGAATTCTTATATTAACCAAATATAAAATGATCTAATCGGGTCTCTGATTGCCCTATCATAGAAGTTTAATAGTGCATTTTACTCGCCCTTCCTCGCGCTTTAAGATGCCGCCTAGCCCAGTACGCTATCTGAAATAGGAGCGACGTAAATTGAACAAATGTGATAGAATTTTGCTGAATTCGTAAATTAACCATAATATAAAATGATCCAATCGGGTCTCTGTTTGCCCTACCCTAGAAGTTTAATAGTGCATTTTACTCCCATTTCATGCGCTTTGAGATGTCGCCTAGCCCAATACGCTTTCTGAAATAGGAGCGACGTAAGTTGAACAAATGTGATAGAATTTCGCTGAATTCTTTTATTAACCATAATGTAAAATGATCTAATCGGATCTCTGTTCGCCCTAGCCTGGAACTTTAATAGTGCATTTTATTCGCCATTTCATACGCTTTGAGAAGCCGCTTTGCCTAATACGCTATCTGAAATTGGAGCGACGTAAATTGAACAAATGTGATAGAATTTCACTGAATTCTTATATTAACCAAAATATAAAATGATCTAATCGGGTCTCTGATTGCCCTAGCATAGAAGTTTAATAGTGCATTTTACTCGCCATTCCGCGCCTTTTAAGATGCCGCATAGCCCAGTTCGCTATCAGAAATATGAGCGACGTAAATTGAACAAATGTGATAGAATTTCGCTGAATTCTTATATTAACCAAAATATAAAATGATCTAATCGGGTGTCTGTTTGCCTTATCCTAGAAGTTTAATAGTGCATTTTACTCGCCATTCCGCGCACTTTAAGATGCCGCCAAGCCCAGTACGCTACCTGAAATAGAAGCGACGTAAGTTGAACAAATGTGATAGAATTACGCTGAATTCTTATATTAACCGTAATATAAAATGATCTAATCGGGTCTCTGTTTGCCTTATCCTAGAAGTTTGATAGTGCATTTTACTCGCCATTTCATGCGCTTTGAGATGCCGCTTAGCCCAATACGCTATCTGAAATAGGAGCGACGTAAATTGAACAAATGTGATAGAATTTTGCTGAATGCTTAAATAAACCGCAATATAAAATGATCTAATCGGGTCTCTGTATGCTCTACCCTAGTAGTTTAATTGTGCATTTTACTCGGCATTTCATGCGCTTTGAGATGCCGCTTATCCCAATACGCTATCTGAAATAGGAGCGACGTAATTTGAACAAATGTGATAGAATTTCGCTGAATTCTTATATGAACCAAAATATAAAATGATATAATCGGGTTTCTGCTTGCCCTACCCTAGAAGTTTAATATAGCATTTTAGTCGCCATTTCATGCGCTTTGAGATGCCGCTTCGCCCAATACGCTATCTGAAATAGGAGCGACGTAAATTAAACAAATGTGATAGAATTTCCCTGAATTCTTATATTAACCAGAATATAAAATGATTTAATCGGGTCTCTGATTGCCCTATCATAGAAGTTTAGCAGTGCATTTTACTCGCCATTCCACGCGCTTTAAGATGCCGCCTAGCCCAGAACGCTATCTGAAATAGGAGCGACCTAAATTGAACGAATGTGATAGAATTTTGCTGATTTCTTAAATTAACCATAATATGAAATGATCTAATCGGGTCTCTGCTTGCCCTACCCTAGAAGTTTAATAGTGCATTTTAGTCGCCATTTCATGCGCTTTGAGATGCCGCTTCGCCCAATACGTTATCTGAAATAGGAGCGACGTAAATTAAACAAATGTGATAGAATTTCCCTGAAATCTTATATTAAACAAAATATAAAATGATCTAATCGGGTCTCTGATTGCCCTATCATAGATGTTTAGCAGTGCATTTTACTTGCCATTCCACGCGCTTTAAGATGCCGCCTAGCCCAGTACGATATCTTAATTAAGAGCGACGTAAGTTGAACAAATGTGATAGAATTTCGCTCAATTCTTAAATTAACCATAATATAAAATGATCTAATCGGGTCTCTGTTTGCCCTACCCTAGAAGTTTAATAGTGCATTTTACTCGCCATTTCTTGCGCTTTGAGATGCCGCCTAGCCCAGTACGCTATCTGAAATAGGAGCGACGTAAGTTGAACAAATGTGATAGAATTACGCTGAATTCTTATATTAACCGTAATATAAAATGATCTAATCGGTTCTCTGTTCGCCCTACCCTAGAAGTTTAATATAGCATTTTAGTCGCCATTTCATGCGCTTTGAGATGCCGCTTCGCCCAATACGCTATCTGAAATAGGAGCGACGTAAATTAAACAAATGTGATAGAATTTCCCTGAAATCTTATATTAAACAAAATATAAAATGATTTAATCGGGTCTCTGATTGCCCTATCATAGAAGTTTAGCAGTGCATTTTACTCGCCATTCCACGCGCTTTAAGATGCCGCCTAGCCCAGAACGCTATCTGAAATAGGAGCGACCTAAATTGAACGAATGTGATAGAATTTTGCTGATTTCTTAAATTAACCATAATATGAAATGATCTAATCGGGTCTCTGCTTGCCCTACCCTAGAAGTTTAATAGTGCATTTTAGTCGCCATTTCATGCGCTTTGAGATGCCGCTTCGCCCAATACGCTATCTGAAATAGGAGCGACGTAAATTAAACAAATGTGATAGAATTTCCCTGAAATCTTATATTAAACAAAATATAAAATGATCTAATCGGGTCTCTGATTGCCCTATCATAGATGTTTAGCAGTGCATTTTACTTGCCATTCCACGCGCTTTAAGATGCCGCCTAGCCCAGTACGATATCTTAATTAAGAGCGACGTAAGTTGAACAAATGTGATAGAATTTCGCTCAATTCTTAAATTAACCATAATATAAAATGATCTAATCGGGTCTCTGTTTGCCCTACCCTAGAAGTTTAATAGTGCATTTTACTCGCCATTTCTTGCGCTTTGAGATGCCGCCTAGCCCAGTACGCTATCTGAAATAGGAGCGACGTAAGTTGAACAAATGTGATAGAATTACGCTGAATTCTTATATTAACCGTAATATAAAATGATCTAATCGGTTCTCTGTTCGCCCTACCCTAGAAGTTTAATAGTGCCTTTCACTCGTCATTTCATGCGCTTTGAGATGCCGCTTAGCCGAATACGCTATCTGAAATAGGAGCGACGTAAATAGAACAATTGTGATAGAATTTCGCTGAATTCTTATATTAACCAAAATATAAAATGATCTAAGCGGGTCTCTGATTGCCCTATCATAGAAGTTTAATAGTGCATTTTACTCGCCAATCCACGCGCTTTAAAATTCCGCCTAGCCCAGTACGCTATCTGAAATAGGATCGACGTAAATTGAACAATTATGATAGAATTTGGCTGAATTCTTAAATTAACCATAATATAAAATGATCTAATCGGGTCTCTGTTTGCCCTACCCTAGAAGTTTAATAGTGCATTTTACTCGCCATTTCATGCGCTTTGAGATGCCGCCTAGACCAGTACGCTATCTGAAATAGGAGCGACGTAAGTTGAACAAATGGGATAGAATTACGCTGAATTCTTATATTAACCGTAATATAAAATGATCTAATCGGGTCTCTGTTTGCATTATCCTAGAAGTTTAATAGGGCATTTTACTCGCCATTTCATGCGCATTGAGATGCCGCTTAGCCCAATACGCTATCTGAAATAGGAGCGACGTAAATTGAATAAATGTGATATAATTTGGCTGAATTCTTAAATTAACCATAATATAAAATGATCTAATCGGGTCTCTGTTTGCCCTACCCTAGAAGTTTAATAGTGCATTTTACTCGCCATTTCTTGCGCTTTGAGATGCCGCCTAGCCCAGTACGCTATCTGAAATAGGAGCGACGTAAGTTGAACAAATGTGATAGAATTACGCTGAATTCTTATATTAACCGTAATATAAAATGATCCAATCGGTTCTCTGTTCGCCCTACCCTAGAAGTTTAATAGTGCCTTTCACTCGTCATTTCATGCGCTTTGAGATGCCGCTTAGCCCAATACGCTATCTGAAATAGGAGCGACGTAAATAGAACAATTGTGATAGAATTTGGCTGAATTCTTATATTAACCAAAATATAAAATGATCTAAGCGGGTCTCTGATTGCCCTATCATAGAAGTTTAATAGTGCATTTTACTCGCCAATCCACGCGCTTTAAAATTCCGCCTAGTCCAGTACGCTATCTGAAATAGGAGCGACGTAAGTTGAACAAATGTGATAGAATTACGCTGAATTCTTATATTAACCGTAATATAAAATGATCTAATCGGTTCTCTGTTCGCCCTACCCTAGAAGTTTAATAGTGCCTTTCACTCGTCATTTCATGCGCTTTGAGATGCCGCTTAGCCCAATACGCTATCTGA
>CAKAJE020000573.1:0-48015 GCA_916610135.2 Macropis europaea | reverse complement strand
AGGAGCGACGTAAATTGAACAAATGTGATATAATTACGTTGAATTCTTATATTAACAATAATATAAAATGATTTAATCGGGTCTCTGATTGCCCTATCATAGAAGTTTAATAGTGCATTTTACTCACCATATCATGCGCTTTAAGATGCAGCCTAGCCCAGTACGCTATCTGAAATTGGAGCTACGTAAATTGAAGAAACGTGATAGAATTTCGCAGAATTCTTATATTAACGATAATATAATACGATCTATTCGGGTCTCTGATTGCCCTATCCTAGAAGTTTAGCAGTGCATTTTACACGACATTTCATGCGCTTTAAGATGCAGCCTAGCCCAATACGCTATCTGAAATAGGAGCGACGTAAATTGAACAGTTGTGATAGAATTACGCTGCATTCTTGTATGAACCATAATATAAAATAATCTAATCGGGCCTCTGTTTGCCCTACCCTGGAAGTTTAATAGTGCATTTTACTCGTCATTTCATGCGCTTTGAGATACCGCATAGCCTAATACGCTATCTGTAATAGGAGAGACGTAAATTGAACTAATGTGATGGAATTACGCTGCATTCTTATATTAATCATAATATAAGATTATATAATCGGGTCTCTGATTGCCCTATCCTAGAAGTTTTGTAGTGCATTTTACTCGACATTAAATGCGCTTTAAGGTGTCGCTTCGCCCAATACGCTATCTGAAATAGGAGCAATGTAAATGGAACAAATGTGATTGAATTTCACTGAATTCTTAAATTAACCTTAATATAACATGATCTAATCAGGTCTCTGATTGCCCTATCATTGAAGTTTAATTGCGCATTTTACTCGCCATTCCACGCGCTTTCGGATGCCGCCTAGCCCAGTACGTTATCTGAAATAGGAGCGACGTAAATTGAACATATGTGATAGAATTATGCTGAATTCTTATATTAACCGTAATATGAAATGATCTAATCGGGTCTCCGATTGCCCTATCATAGAGGTTTAATAGTGCACTTTACTCGTCATTCCATGCGCTTTGAGATGCCGCTTAGCCCAATACGCTATCTGCAATAGGAGCGACGTAAATTGAACAAATGTGATAGAATTACGCTGCATTCTTACATTAACCGTAATATAAAATGATCTAATCGGGTCTCTCTTTGCCTTACCCTAGAAGTTTAATAGTGCATGTCACTCGTCATTTCATGCGTTTTGCGATTCCTCCTAGACCAGTAGGCTATCTGAAATAGGAGCGACGTAAATTGAACAAATGTGATAGAATTCCGCTGAGTTTTTAAATTAACCATAATATATAATGATCTAATCGGGTCTCTGTTTGCCCTACCCTAGATGTTTAATAGTGCATTTTACTCGCCATTCCGTGCGCTTTGAGATGCCGCTTAGCCCAATACTCTATCCGAAATAGGAGCGACGTAAATTGAACAAATGTGATTGAATTACACTGAATTCTTATATTAACCGTAATATAAAATGATCTAATCGGGTCTCGGTTTGCCTTACCCCAGAAGTTTGATAGTGCATTTTACTCGCTATTTCATGCGCTTTGAGATGCCGCTTAGCCCAATACGCTATCTGCAATAGGAGCGACGTAAATTGAACAAATGTGACAGAATTTCGCGGAATTCTTATATTAACCAAAATATAAAATGGTCTAATCGGGTCTCTGATTGCCCTATCATAGAAGATTAATAGTGCATTTTACTCGCCATTCCACGCGCTTTAAGATTCCGCTTAGCCCAATACGCTAGCTGAAATAGGATCGCCGTAGATATATTAAATGTGATAGAATTACGCTGAATTCTTAAATTAGCCATAATATAAGATGATCTAATCGGCACTCTGTTTGCCCTATCATAGAAGTTTAATAGTGCATTTTACTCGTCATTTCATGCGCTTTAAGGTGCCGCCTAGCTCAACACGCTATCTGAAATAGGAGCGACGTAAATTGAAAAAATGTGACAGAATTTCGCTGAATTCTTATATTAACCATAATTTAAAATGATCTAATCGGGTCTTTGATTGCCCTATCATAGAAGTTTGTTAGTGCATTCTACTCGACATTTCATGCGCTTTATAATGCCGCTTAGCCCAATACGGTATCTGAAGTAGGAGCGACATGAATTGAACAAATGTGATAGAATTACGCAGAATTCTTATATTAACCATAATATGATATGACCTATTTGGGTCTCTGATTGCCCTATCATAGAAGGTTAGTATTGCATTTTACTCGCCATTCCACGTGCTTTAAGGTGCCGCTTAGCCCAATACGCTATCTGACGTAGGAGCGACGTAAATTGAACAAACGTGTTAGAATTACGCAGAATTCTTATATTAACCATAATATAAAATGATCTAATCGGGTCTCTGTTTGCCCTACCCTAGAAGTTTAATACTTCATTTTACTCGACATTTCATGCGCTTTAAGATGCTACCTAGCGCAACACGCTATCTAAAATAGGGGCGACGTAAATTTAACAAATGTGATAAAATTACGCTGCATTCTTATATTAACAATAACATAAAATGATCTAATCGGTTCTCTGATTGACCTATCCGTGAAGTTTAATAGTGCATTTTACTCGCCATTTCATGCGCTTTAAGCTGCTGCTTTGCCCAATACGCTATCTGAAATAGGGGCAACGTAAATTGAACAAATGTGATAAAATAACGCTGAATGCTTATATTAACAATAATGTAAAATGATCTGAACGGGTCTCTGATTGCCCTATCATAGAAGTTTCATAGTGCATTTTACTCGTCATTTCATGCGCTTTAAGGTGCCACTTAGCCCAATACGCTATCTGAAATAGGAGCGACGGAAATTGAACAAATGTGATAAAATTTCACTGAATTCTTATATTAACCATAATTTAAAATGATCTAATCGGGTCTCTGATTGCCCTATCATAGAAGTTTAGTAGTGCATTTTACTCGTCAGTCCATGCGCTTTAAGATGCCGCATATCCCAATACGCTATCTGAAATTGGAGCGACGTTAATTGCACAAACGCGATAGAATTACGCTCAATTCTTATATTAATCATAATATATGATGACCTAATCGGGTCTCTGATTGCCCTACCCTAGGAGTTTAGTGGTGCATTTTACTCGACATTTCATGCGCTCTAAGATGCCGCTTAGCACAATACGCTATCTGAAATAGGAGCGACGTAAATTGAACAAATGTGATCGAATTACGCAGAATTCTTATATTACCCATAATATAAAATGATCTAATCGGGTCTCTGATTGCCCTATCATAGAAGTTTAATAGTGCATTTTCTCGGCATCTGATGCGCTTTAAGATGCCACATAGCCCAATACGCTATCTGAAATTGGAGTTACGTAAATTGAACAAACGTGATCGAATTACGCAGAATTCTTATATTATCCATAATATAATATGATCTACTCGGTTCTCTGATTGCCCTATCATAGAATTCTAATAGTGCATTTTACTCGTCAGTCCATGCGCTTTAAGATGCCGCATATCCCAATACCCTATCTGAAATAGGAGCGACGTTAATTGAACAAACGCGATAGAATTACGCTCAATTCTTATATTAATCATAATATAAGATGACCTAATCGGGTCTCTGATTGCCCTACCCTAGGAGTTTAGTAGTGCATTTTACTCGACATTTCATGCGCTCTAAGATGCCGCTTAGCACAATACGCTATCTGAAATTGGAGATACGTAAATTGAACAAGTGTGATAGAATTACGCTGAATTCTTATATTAATCATAATATAAGATGACCTAATCGGGTTTCTGATTGCCCTATCCGAGAAGGTTAATAGCGCATTTTACTCTTCACTTCATTCGCATTAATGTGCCGCCTAGCCCAATACGCTATTTGAAATTGGAGCTACGTAAATTGAACAAGTGTAATAAAGTATCGATGAATTCTTAAATTAACCATAATATAAAATGATCTAATCGGGTCTCTGATTACCCTATCATAGAAGCTTAATAGTGCATTTTATTCGTCATTTCATGCGATTTACGGTGCCGCTTAGCCCAATACGCTATCTGAACTAGGAGCGACGTAAATTGAACAATTGTGATAGAATGGCGCTGAATTCTTAAATTAACCATAATATAAAATGATCTAATCGGGTCTCTGTTTGCCCTACCCTAGAAGTTTAATGGTGCATTTTACTCGACATTTCATGCGCTTTAAGATGCCACCTAGCCCAATACGCTATCTGAAATTGGAGATACGTAAATTGAACAAACGTGATAGAATTACGCAGAATTCTTATATTAACCATAATATAATACGATCTATTCGGGTCTCTGACTGCCCTATCATAGAAGGTTAATAGTGCATTTTACTCGTCATTTCATGCGCTTTAAGGAGCCGCCTAGCCCAAAACGCTATCTGAAGTTGAAGCGACGTAAATTAAACTAATGTGTTGGAATTTCGCTGAATTCTTATATTAACCATAATATAAAATGATGTAATCGGGTCTCTGATTGCCCTATCAACGAAGTTCAGTAGTGCGTTATACTCGTCATTTCGTGTGCTTTAAGGTGCCGTCTAGCCCTATCCGCTATCTGAAATTGGAGCTGCGTAAATTGAACAAATGTGATGGAGTTACGCAGAATTCTTATATTAACCATAATATCAAATGATCTAATCGGGTCTCTGATTGCCCTATCAAAGAAGTTTGGTAGTGCATTTTACTCGTCATTTCATGCGCTTTAAGGTGCCGTCTATCCCAATCCGCTATCTGAAATTGGAGATACGTAAATTGAACAAATGTGATAGAGTTACGCAGAATTCGTATATTAACCATAATATAAAATGATCTAATCAGGTCTCTGTTTGCCCTACCCTAGAAGTTTAATAGTGCATTTTACTCGACATTTCATGCGCTTTAAGATGCCACCTAGCCCAATACTCTATCTGAAATAGGGGCGACGTAAATTGAACAAATGTGATAAAATTTCGCTGAATTCTTATATTAACCATAATATAAGATGACCTAATCGAGTCTCTGAATGCCCAATCCGAGAAGTTTAGCAGTGCATTTTACTTGACATTTCATGCGCTTTCAGATTCCGCCTGGTCGAATAAGCTATCTGAAATTGGAGCTACGTAAATAGAACAAACGTGATAGAATTACGCAGAATTCTTATATTTACCATAATATAAGACGATCTATTCGGGTCTGTGATTGCCCTATCATAGAAGTTTAATAGTGCATTTTACTCGTCATTTCATGCGCTTTAAGGTGACCCTTAGCCCAATACGCTATCTGAAATTGGAGATACGTAAATTGAACAAACGTGATAGAATTACGCAGAATTCTTATATTAACCATAATATAAAATGATCTAATCGGGTCTCTGATTGCCCTGTCATAGAAGTTTAATAGTGCATTTTACTCGTCATTCCATGCGCTTTAAGATCCCGCCTATCCCAATACGCTACCTGAAATTGTAGCTACGTAAATTAAACAAACGTGATAGAATTACGCAGAATTCTTATATTAACCATAATATAATACGATCTATTCGGGTCTCTGATTGCCCTATCATAGAAGTTTAATAGTGCATTTTACTCGACATTTCATGCGCCTTCAGATGCCGCCTAAGCCAATAAGCTATCTGAAATTGGAGCTACGTAAATTGATCAAACGTGATAGAATTACGCAGAATTCTTATAATAACCATAATATAGAATGATCTAATTGGGTCCTTGATTGCCCTATCATAGAAGGTTAGTAGTGCATTTTACTCGTCATTCTACGCTCTTTAAGATGCCGCCTAGCCCGATACGCTATCTGAATTAGGAGCGACGTAAATTGAACAAATGTGATAGAATTTCACTGAATTCTTATATTAACCATAATATAAAATGATCTAATCGGGTCTCTGATTGCCCAATCACAGAAGCTTAATAGTGCATTTTACTCGACATTTCATGCGCTTTAAAGTGCCGCCTAGCCCAATACGCTACCTGAAATTGGAGCTACGTAAATTGGCCAAATGTGATAGAATTACCCTGAATTCACATATTAACATTAATATAAAATGATTTAATCGGGTCTCTGATTGCCCTATCATAGAAGTTTAATAGTGCATTTTACTCACCATATCATGCGCTTTAAGATGCAGCCTAGCCCAGTACGCTATCTGAAATTGGAGCTACGTAAATTGAAGAAACGTGATAGAATTTCGCTGAATTCTTATATTAACAATAATATAAAACGATCTAATCGGGTCTCTGATTGCCCTACCCGAGAAGTTTAGAAGTGCATTTTACCCGACATTTCATGCGCTTTAAGATGCCGCCTAGCCCAATACGCTATCTGAAATTGGAGCTACGTAAATTGAACAAGCGTGATAGAATTACGCAAAATCCTTATGTTAACCATAATATAAAACGATCTTTCCGGGTCTCTGATTGCCCTACACTAGAAGTTTAAAAGTGCATTTTACTCCAGAATTTCATGCGCTTTAAGATGCCATCTAGCCCAATACGCTATCTGAAGTAGGGGCGACGTAAATTGAACAAATGTGATAAAATTACGTTCAATTCTTTTATTAACAGTAATATAAAATGATGTAATCGGGTCTCTGATTGCCCTATAATAGAAGTTTAACAGTGCATTTTACTCGACAATTCATGCGCTTCAAGGTGCCGCTTAGCCCAATACGCTATCTGAAACAGGAGCGACGTAGATTGAACAAACGTGATAGAATTACGCAGCATTCTTATATTAACCATATTATAATACGATCTATTCGGGTCTCTGATTGCCCTATCATAGAAGTTTAATGATGCATTTTACTCGTCATTTCATGCGCTTTTAGGAGCCGCCTATCCCAAGACGCTATCTGAAATTGGAGCAACGTAAATTGAATAAATGTGATAGAATTTCGCTGAATTCTTAAATGAACCATAATATAAAATGATCTAATCGGGTCTCTGAGTCCCCGATCTTAGAAGTTTAATAGTGAATCTTACTCGACATTTCATGCGCTTTAAGATACAACCTAGCCCAATATGCAATCTGAAAAAGGGACCACGTAGATTGTACAAATGTGATAAAATTACGCAGAATTCTTATATTAAGAATAATATAAAATGATCTAATCGGGTTTGTGATTATCCTATCAAAGAAGTTTAGTATTGCATTTTACTCGACACTTCGTGCGCTTTAAGGTGCAGCCTACCCCAATACGCTATCTGAAATAGGAGCGACAGAAAGTGAACAAATGTGATAGAATTACGCTGAATGCTTATATTAATCATAATATAAGATGACCTAATCGTGTGTCTGATTGCCCTATCCGAGAAGTTTAGTAGTGCATTTTACTCGACATTTCATGCGCTTTAAGATGCCGCCACGCCCAATACGCTATCTGAAATAGGAGCGACGTAAATTGAACAAATGTGATAGAGTTTCGCAGAATTCTTATATTAACCATAACATAAAATGATCTAATCGGGTCTCTGATTGCCCTATCAAAGAAGCTTAGGCGTGCATTTTACTCGTCATTTCATGCGCTTTAAGGTGCCGCTTAGCCCAATACACTATCTGAAGTAGGAGCGACGTACATTGAACAAATATGATAGAATTTCGCTGAATTCTTATATTAACCATAATATAAAATGATCTAATAGGGTCTCTGATTGCCCTATCATAGAAGGTTAGGAGTGCATAATACTCGCCATTCCACGCGCTTTAAGTTGCCGCCAAGCCCAATACATTATCTGAAATAGGAGCGACGTAATTTGAACAAATGTGATAAAATTTCGCTAAATTCTTATATTAACCATAATATACGATGATCTAATCGGATCTCTGTTAGCCCTATCATAGAAGCTTAATAGTGCATTTTACTCGACATTTCATTCGCATTAAGATGCCGCCTAGCCCAATACGCGATCTGAAATAGGGGCGACGTAAATTGAACAAAGGTGATAGAATTACGCAGAATTCTTATATTAACCATAATATAGAATGATCTAATCGGGTCTCTGATTGCCGTATCATAGAAGTTTTATAGTGCATTTTACTCGCCATTTCATGCGCTTTAAGGTGCCGCCTAGCCCAATAAGCTATCTGAAATTGGAGCTACGTAAATTCAACAAGTGTGATACAGTTTCGCTGAAATCTTAAATTAACCATTATATAAAATGATCTATTCGGGTCTCTGATTGCCCTATCATAGAAGCTTAATTGTGCATTTTACTCGTCATTTCATGCGCTTTAAGGTGCCGCCTAGCCCAATACGCTATCTGAAATAGGAGCGATATAAGTTGAACAAATGTGATAAAATTACGTTGAATTCTTATATTAACCATAATATAAAATGATCTAATCGGGTCTCCGATTGCCCTATCATAGACGATTAATAGTGCATTTTACTCGACATTTCATGCGCTTTAAGATGGCACCTAGCCCAATACGCTATCTGAAATAGGGGCGACGTAAATTGAACAAATGTGATAAAATTTCGCTAAATTCTTATGTTAACCATAATATACGATGATCTAATCGGATCTCTGTTAGTCCTATCATAGAAGCTTAATAGTGCATTTTACTCGACATTTCATTCGCATTAAGATGCCACCTAGCCCAATACGCGATCTGAAATAGGGGCGACGTAAATTGAACAAATGTGATAAAATTACGTTGAATTCTTATATTAACAATAATATAAAATGATGTAATCGGGTCTCTGATTGCCCTGTCCGAGAAGTTTAGTAGTGCATTTTGCTCGACATTTCATGCGCTTTAAGGTGCCGCCTAGTCCAATACGCTATCTGAAATTGGAGCTACATAAATTGAACTAACGTGATAGAATTACGCAGAATTCTTATATTAACCATAATATAATACGATCTATTCGGGTCTCTGATTGCCCTATCATAGAAGTTTAATAGTGCAATTTACTCGTCATTTCATGCGCTTTAAGGTGCCGCCTAGCCCAATACGCTATCTGAAATAGGAGCGACGTAAATTGAACAAATGTGACAGAATTTCGCGGAATTCTTATATTAACCAAAATATAAAATGGTCTAATCGGGTCTCTGATTGCCCTATCATAGAAGATTAATAGTGCATTTTACTCGCCATTCCACGCGCTTTAAGATTCCGCTTAGCCCAATACGCTAGCTGAAATAGGATCGCCGTAGATATATTAAATGTGATAGAATTACGCTGAATTCTTAAATTAGCCATAATATAAGATGATCTAATCGGCACTCTGTTTGCCCTATCATAGAAGTTTAATAGTGCATTTTACTCGTCATTTCATGCGCTTTAAGGTGCCGCCTAGCTCAACACGCTATCTGAAATAGGAGCGACGTAAATTGAAAAAATGTGACAGAATTTCGCTGAATTCTTATATTAACCATAATTTAAAATGATCTAATCGGGTCTTTGATTGCCCTATCATAGAAGTTTATTAGTGCATTCTACTCGACATTTCATGCGCTTTATGATGCCGCTTAGCCCAATACGGTATCCGAAGTAGGAGCGACATGAATTGAACAAATGTGATAGAATTACGCAGAATTCTTATATTAACCATAATATGATATGACCTATTTGGGTCTCTGATTGCCCTATCATAGAAGGTTAGTATTGCATTTTACTCGCCATTCCACGTGCTTTAAGGTGCCGCCTAGCCCAATACGCTATCTGAAGTAGGAGTGACGTAAATTGAACAAATGTGAGAGAATTACGCAGAATTCTTATATTAACCATAATATAAAATGACCTAACCGGGTCTCTGATTGCCCTATCATAGAAGGTTAGTAGTGCATTTTACTCGTCATTCCACGCGCTTTCAGATGCCGCTTAGCCCAATACGCTATCTGACGTAGGAGCGACGTAAATTGAACAAACGTGTTAGAATTACGCAGAATTCTTATATTAACCATAATATAAAATGATCTAATCGGGTCTCTGTTTGCCCTACCCTAGAAGTTTAATACTTCATTTTACTCGACATTTCATGCGCTTTAAGATGCTACCTAGCCCAACACGCTATCTAAAATAGGGGCGACGTAAATTTAACAAATGTGATAAAATTACGCTGCATTCTTATATTAACAATAACATAAAATGATCTAATCGGTTCTCTGATTGACCTATCCGTGAAGTTTAATAGTGCATTTTACTCGCCATTTCATGCGCTTTAAGCTGCTGCTTTGCCCAATACGCTATCTGAAATAGGGGCAACGTAAATTGAACAAATGTGATAAAATAACGCTGAATGCTTATATTAACAATAATGTAAAATGATCTGAACGGGTCTCTGATTGCCCTATCATAGAAGTTTCATATTGCATTTTACTCGTCATTTCATGCGCTTTAAGGTGCCACTTAGCCCAATACGCTATCTGAAATAGGAGCGACGGAAATTGAACAAATGTGATAAAATTTCACTGAATTCTTATATTAACCATAATTTAAAATGATCTAATCGGGTCTCTGATTGCCCTATCATAGAAGTTTAGTAGTGCATTTTACTCGTCAGTCCATGCGCTTTAAGATGCCGCATATCCCAATACGCTATCTGAAATTGGAGCGACGTTAATTGCACAAACGCGATAGAATTACGCTCAATTCTTATATTAATCATAATATATGATGACCTAATCGGGTCTCTGATTGCCCTACCCTAGGAGTTTAGTGGTGCATTTTACTCGACATTTCATGCGCTCTAAGATGCCGCTTAGCACAATACGCTATCTGAAATAGGAGCGACGTAAATTGAACAAATGTGATCGAATTACGCAGAATTCTTATATTACCCATAATATAAAATGATCTAATCGGGTCTCTGATTGCCCTATCATAGAAGTTTAATAGTGCATTTTCTCGACATCTGATGCGCTTTAAGATGCCACATAGCCCAATACGCTATCTGAAATTGGAGCTACGTAAATTGAACAAACGTGATCGAATTACGCAGAATTCTTATATTATCCATAATATAATATGATCTACTCGGTTCTCTGATTGCCCTATCATAGAATTCTAATAGTGCATTTTACTCGTCAGTCCATGCGCTTTAAGATGCCGCATATCCCAATACGCTATCTGAAGTAGGAGTGACGTAAATTGAACAAATGTGAGAGAATTACGCAGAATTCTTATATTAACCATAATATAAAATGACCTAACCGGGTCTCTGATTGCCCTATCATAGAAGGTTAGTAGTGCATTTTACTCGTCATTCCACGCGCTTTCAGATGCCGCTTAGCCCAATACGCTATCTGACGTAGGAGCGACGTAAATTGAACAAACGTGTTAGAATTACGCAGAATTCTTATATTAACCATAATATAAAATGATCTAATCGGGTCTCTGTTTGCCCTACCCTAGAAGTTTAATACTTCATTTTACTCGACATTTCATGCGCTTTAAGATGCTACCTAGCCCAACACGCTATCTAAAATAGGGGCGACGTAAATTTAACAAATGTGATAAAATTACGCTGCATTCTTATATTAACAATAACATAAAATGATCTAATCGGTTCTCTGATTGACCTATCCGTGAAGTTTAATAGTGCATTTTACTCGCCATTTCATGCGCTTTAAGCTGCTGCTTTGCCCAATACGCTATCTGAAATAGGGGCAACGTAAATTGAACAAATGTGATAAAATAACGCTGAATGCTTATATTAACAATAATGTAAAATGATCTGAACGGGTCTCTGATTGCCCTATCATAGAAGTTTCATATTGCATTTTACTCGTCATTTCATGCGCTTTAAGGTGCCACTTAGCCCAATACGCTATCTGAAATAGGAGCGACGGAAATTGAACAAATGTGATAAAATTTCACTGAATTCTTATATTAACCATAATTTAAAATGATCTAATCGGGTCTCTGATTGCCCTATCATAGAAGTTTAGTAGTGCATTTTACTCGTCAGTCCATGCGCTTTAAGATGCCGCATATCCCAATACGCTATCTGAAATTGGAGCGACGTTAATTGCACAAACGCGATAGAATTACGCTCAATTCTTATATTAATCATAATATATGATGACCTAATCGGGTCTCTGATTGCCCTACCCTAGGAGTTTAGTGGTGCATTTTACTCGACATTTCATGCGCTCTAAGATGCCGCTTAGCACAATACGCTATCTGAAATAGGAGCGACGTAAATTGAACAAATGTGATCGAATTACGCAGAATTCTTATATTACCCATAATATAAAATGATCTAATCGGGTCTCTGATTGCCCTATCATAGAAGTTTAATAGTGCATTTTCTCGACATCTGATGCGCTTTAAGATGCCACATAGCCCAATACGCTATCTGAAATTGGAGCTACGTAAATTGAACAAACGTGATCGAATTACGCAGAATTCTTATATTATCCATAATATAATATGATCTACTCGGTTCTCTGATTGCCCTATCATAGAATTCTAATAGTGCATTTTACTCGTCAGTCCATGCGCTTTAAGATGCCGCATATCCCAATACCCTATCTGAAATAGGAGCGACGTTAATTGAACAAACGCGATAGAATTACGCTCAATTCTTATATTAATCATAATATAAGATGACCTAATCGGGTCTCTGATTGCCCTACCCTAGGAGTTTAGTAGTGCATTTTACTCGACATTTCATGCGCTCTAAGATCCCGCTTAGCACAATACGCTATCTGAAATTGGAGATACGTAAATTGAACAAGTGTGATAGAATTACGCTGAATTCTTATATTAATCATAATATAAGATGACCTAATCGGGTTTCTGATTGCCCCATCCGAGAAGGTTAATAGCGCATTTTACTCTTCACTTCATTCGCTTTAATGTGCCGCCTAGCCCAATACGCTATTTGAAATTGGAGCTACGTAAATTGAACAAGTGTAATAAAGTATCGATGAATTCTTAAATTAACCATAATATAAAATGATCTAATCGGGTCTCTGATTACCCTATCATAGAAGCTTAATAGTGCATTTTATTCGTCATTTCATGCGATTTACGGTGCCGCTTAGCCCAATACGCTATCTGAACTAGGAGCGACGTAAATTGAACAATTGTGATAGAATGGCGCTGAATTCTTAAATTAACCATAATATAAAATGATCTAATCGGGTCTCTGTTTGCCCTACCCTAGAAGTTTAATAGTGCGTTTTACTCGTCATTTCATGCGCTTTAAGGTGCCGCCTAGCCCAATACGCTATCTGACATAGGAGCGACGTAACTTGAACAAATGTGATAGAATTACGCTGAATTCTTATATTAATCATAATATAAGATGACCTAATCGGGTCTCTGATTGCCCTATCCGAGAAGTTTAGTAGTGCATTTTACTCGACATTTCATGCGCTTTAAGATGCCGCCACGCCCAATACGCTATCTGAAATAGGAGCGAAATAAATTGAACAAATGTGATAGAATTACGCAGAATTCTTATATTAACCACAATATAAAATTAACTAATCGGGTCTCTGTTTGCGCTATCATGGAAGTTTGTTAGTGCATTTCTCTCGTCATTTCATGCCCTTTAAGGTGCCGCCTAACGCAATACGCTATCTGAAGTTGGAGCGACGTAAATTGAACAAATGTAATAGATTTACGCATAATTCGTATATTAACCATAATATAAAATGATCTAATGAGGTCTCCGATTACCCTATCATAGAAGTTTAGTAGTGCATTTCAATCGACATTTCATGCCCCTTAAGATTCTGCTTAGCCCAATACGCCGTCTGAAATAGGAATGACGTAAATTGAACGTATGTGATAGAATTTCGCTGAATTCTTAAATTAGCCATAATATAAAATGATCTGATCGGGTCTCTGTATGCCCTACCCTAGAAGTTTAATAGTGCATTTTACTCGACATTTCATGCGCTTCAAGATGCCACCTAGCCCAATGCGCTATCTGAAATTGGAGATACGTAAATTGAACAAACGTGATAGAATTACGCAGAATTCTTATATTAACCATAATATAATACGATCTATTCGGGTCTCTGATTGCCCTATCATAGAAGTTTAATAGTGCATTTTACTCGACATTTCATGCGCTTCAAGATGCCACCTAGCCCAATGCGCTATCTGAAATTGGAGCGACGTAAATTGCACAAATGTGATAGAATTTCGCTGAATTCTTATTTTAACCATAATATAAGATGACCTAATCGGGTCTCTGATTGCCCTATCACAGAAGTTTAGTAGTGCTTGTTACTCGTCATTTCATGCGCTTTAAGGTGCCGCGTGGCCCAATACGCTATCTGAAATAGGAGCGATATAAATTGAACAAATGTGATAAAATTACGCAGAATTCTTATATTAACCATAATTTGAAATGATCTAATCGGGTCTCTGATTGCCCTATCATAGAAGTATAATAATGCATTTTACTCGTCAATTCATGCGCTTTAAGATGCCGTATATCCCAATACGCTATCTGAAATAGGAGCGACGTTAATTGAACATATGTGAAAAAAGTACGTTGAATTATTATATTAACAATAATATAAAATGAGCTAATCGGGTCTCTGGTTGCCCTATCATAGAAGGTTGGTAGTGCATTTTACTCGGCATTCCACGTTCTTCAAGATGCCGCCTAGTCCAATACGGTATCTGAAATAGGAGCGACGTAAATTGAACAAATGTAATTGATTTACACTGAATTGTTATATTAATCATAATATAAGATGATCTAATCGGGTCTCTGATTGCCCTATCACAGAAGGTTAGTAGTGCATTTTACTCGTCATTTCATGCGCTTTAAGGTGCCGCCTAGCTCAACACGCTATCTGAAATAGGAGCGACGTAAATTGAAAAAATGTGACAGAATTTCGCTGAATTCTTATATTAACCATAATTTAAAATGATCTAATCGGGTCTTTGATTGCCCTATCATAGAAGTTTATTAGTGCATTCTACTCGACATTTCATGCGCTTTATGATGCCGCTTAGCCCAATACGGTATCCGAAGTAGGAGCGACATGAATTGAACAAATGTGATAGAATTACGCAGAATTCTTATATTAACCATAATATGATATGACCTATTTGGGTCTCTGATTGCCCTATCATAGAAGGTTAGTATTGCATTTTACTCGCCATTCCACGTGCTTTAAGGTGCCGCCTAGCCCAATACGCTATCTGAAGTAGGAGTGACGTAAATTGAACAAATGTGAGAGAATTACGCAGAATTCTTATATTAACCATAATATAAAATGACCTAACCGGGTCTCTGATTGCCCTATCATTGAAGGTTAGTAGTGCATTTTACTCGTCATTCCACGCGCTTTCAGATGCCGCTTAGCCCAATACGCTATCTGACGTAGGAGCGACGTAAATTGAACAAACGTGTTAGAATTACGCAGAATTCTTATATTAACCATAATATAAAATGATCTAATCGGGTCTCTGTTTGCCCTACCCTAGAAGTTTAATACTTCATTTTACTCGACATTTCATGCGCTTTAAGATGCTACCTAGCCCAACACGCTATCTAAAATAGGGGCGACGTAAATTTAACAAATGTGATAAAATTACGCTGCATTCTTATATTAACAATAACATAAAATGATCTAATCGGTTCTCTGATTGACCTATCCGTGAAGTTTAATAGTGCATTTTACTCGCCATTTCATGCGCTTTAAGCTGCTGCTTTGCCCAATACGCTATCTGAAATAGGGGCAACGTAAATTGAACAAATGTGATAAAATAACGCTGAATGCTTATATTAACAATAATGTAAAATGATCTGAACGGGTCTCTGATTGCCCTATCATAGAAGTTTCATATTGCATTTTACTCGTCATTTCATGCGCTTTAAGGTGCCATTTAGCCCAATACGCTATCTGAAATAGGAGCGACGGAAATTGAACAAATGTGATAAAATTTCACTGAATTCTTATATTAACCATAATTTAAAATGATCTAATCGGGTCTCTGATTGCCCTATCATAGAAGTTTAGTAGTGCATTTTACTCGTCAGTCCATGCGCTTTAAGATGCCGCATATCCCAATACGCTATCTGAAATTGGAGCGACGTTAATTGCACAAACGCGATAGAATTACGCTCAATTCTTATATTAATCATAATATATGATGACCTAATCGGGTCTCTGATTGCCCTACCCTAGGAGTTTAGTGGTGCATTTTACTCGACATTTCATGCGCTCTAAGATGCCGCTTAGCACAATACGCTATCTGAAATAGGAGCGACGTAAATTGAACAAATGTGATCGAATTACGCAGAATTCTTATATTACCCATAATATAAAATGATCTAATCGGGTCTCTGATTGCCCTATCATAGAAGTTTAATAGTGCATTTTCTCGGCATCTGATGCGCTTTAAGATGCCACATAGCCCAATACGCTATCTGAAATTGGAGCTACGTAAATTGAACAAACGTGATCGAATTACGCAGAATTCTTATATTATCCATAATATAATATGATCTACTCGGTTCTCTGATTGCCCTATCATAGAATTCTGATAGTGCATTTTACTCGTCAGTCCATGCGCTTTAAGATGCCGCATATCCCAATACCCTATCTGAAATAGGAGCGACGTTAATTGAACAAACGCGATAGAATTACGCTCAATTCTTATATTAATCATAATATAAGATGACCTAATCGGGTCTCTGATTGCCCTACCCTAGGAGTTTAGTAGTGCATTTTACTCGACATTTCATGCGCTCTAAGATGCCGCTTAGCACAATACGCTATCTGAAATTGGAGATACGTAAATTGAACAAGTGTGATAGAATTACGCTGAATTCTTATATTAATCATAATATAAGATGACCTAATCGGGTTTCTGATTGCCCTATCCGAGAAGGTTAATAGCGCATTTTACTCTTCACTTCATTCGCTTTAATGTGCCGCCTAGCCCAATACGCTATTTGAAATTGGAGCTACGTAAATTGAACAAGTGTAATAAAGTATCGATGAATTCTTAAATTAACCATAATATAAAATGATCTGATCGGGTCTCTGTATGCCCTACCCTAGAAGTTTAATAGTGCATTTTACTCGACATTTCATGCGCTTCAAGATGCCACCTAGCCCAATGCGCTATCTGAAATTGGAGATACGTAAATTGAAGAAACGTGATAGAATTACGCAGAATTCTTATATTAACCATAATATAATACGATCTATTCGGGTCTCTGATTGCCCTATCATAGAAGTTTAATAGTGCATTTTACTCGACATTTCATGCGCTTCAAGATGCCACCTAGCCCAATGCGCTATCTGAAATTGGAGCGACGTAAATTGCACAAATGTGATAGAATTTGGCTGAATTCTTATTTTAACCATAATATAAGATGACCTAATCGGGTCTCTGATTGCCCTATCACAGAAGTTTAGTAGTGCTTGTTACTCGTCATTTCAAGCGCTTTAAGGTGCGGCGTGGCCCAATACGCTATCTGAAATAGGAGCGATATAAATTGAACAAATGTGATAAAATTACGCAGAATTCTTATATTAACCATAATTTGAAATGATTTAATCGGGTCTCTGATTGCCCTATCATAGAAGTATAATAATGCATTTTACTCGTCAATTCATGCGCTTTAAGATGCCGTATATCCCAATACGCTATCTGAAATAGGAGCGACGTTAATTGAACAAACGCGATAGAATTACGCTGAATTCTTATATTAATCATAATATAAGATGACCTAATCGGGTCTCTGATTGCCCTATCCTAGAAGTTTAGTAGTCCATTTTACTCGACATTTCATGCGCTTTAAGATGCCGCATAGCCCAATACGCTATCTGAAATTGGAGCTACGTAAATTGAACGAACGTGATAGAATTACGCAGAATTCTTATATTAACCATAATATAATACGATCTATTGGGGTCTCTGATTGCCCTATCATAGAAGTTTAATAGTGCATTTTACTCGTCATTTCATGCGCTTTAAGATGCCGCCTAGCCCAATACGCTAATTGAAATAGGAGCGATATAAATTGAACAAATGTGATAAAATTACGTTGAATTATTATATGAACAATATCATAAAATGATCTAATCGGGTCTCTGATTGCCCTACCCTAGAAGTTTGATAGTGCATTTTACTCGTCATTTCATGCGCTTTAAGGCGCCGCTTAGCCCAATACGCTATCTGAAATAGGAGCGACGTAAATTGAACATATGTGAAAAAAGTACGTTGAATTATTATATTAACAATAATATAAAATGAGCTAATCGGGTCTCTGATTGCTCTATCATAGAAGTTTAATAGTGCATTTTACTCGCCATTTCATGCGCTTTAAGGTGCCGCCTAGCCCAATACGCTATCTGAAAATGGAGCTACGTAAGTTGAACAAGCGTGATAGAAGTACGCAGAATTCTTATTTTAACCATAACATAATACGATCTATTCGAGTCTCTGATTGCCATATCATAGAAGTTTAATAGGGCATTTTACACGCCATTTCATGCGCTTTAAGGTGCCGCCTAGCGCAGGACGCTATCTGAAATATAGGCGACGTAAATTGAACAAATGTGATAAAATTACGCTGAATTCTTATATTAACCATAATATAATACGATGTATTCGGGTCTCTGATTGCCCTATCATAGAAGTTTAAAAGTGCATTTTACTCGTCATTTCATGCGCTTTAAGATGCCGAATCGCCCAATACGCTATCTGAAATAGGAGCGACGTAAATTGAACAAATGTGATACAATTACGCTGAATTCTTATATTAACCATAATATAAAATGATCTAATCGGGTCTCTGTTTGCCCTACCCTAGAAGTTTAAAAGTGCATTTTACTCGTCATTTCATGCGCTTTAAGATGCCGAATCGCCCAATACGCTATCTGAAATAGGAACGACGTAAATTGAACAAATGTGATAGAATTACGCAAGAATTCTTATATTAACCATAATATAATACGATGTATTCGGGTCTCTGATTGCCCTATCATAGAAATTTAATAGTGCATTTCACTCGTCATTTCATGCGCTTTAAGGTGTCTCCTAGCCCAGTACGCTATCTGAAATAGGGGCGACATAAATTGAATAAATGTGATAGAATTACGCAGTATTCTTTTATTAACCATAATTTAAAATGACCTTGTCGGGTCTGTGATTGCCCCATCCGAGAAGTTTAGTAGTGCATTTTACTCGTAATTGCATGCGCTTTAAGATGCCGCTTAGCCCAATACGCTATCTGAAATAGGAGCGACATAAATTGAACAAATGTGATAGAGTTACGCAGAATTCTTATATTAACCATAATATAAAATGATCTAATCGGGTCTCTGTTTGCCCTACCCTAGAAGTTTAATAGTGCATTTTACTCGACATTTCATGCGCTTTAAGATGCCACCTTGTCCAAAACGCTATCTGAAATCAAGCTACGTAAATTGAACAGACGTGATAGAATTACGCAGAATTCATATATTAACCATAATATAATACCATCTAATCGGGTCTCTGATTGCCCCATCATAGAAGTTTAATAGTGCATTTTACTCGTCGTTTCATGCGCTTTAAGATGCCAACAAGCCCAATACGCTATCTCTAAATAGGGGCGACGTAAATTGAACAAATGTGACAGAATTACGCAGAATTCTTATATTAAACATAATATAATACGATCTATCCGGTTCTCTGATTTCCCTATCATAGAAGTTTAATAGTGCATTTTACTCGTCATTTCATGCGCTTTAAGGTGCCGCCTAGCCCAGGACGCTATCTGAAATATGGGCGACGTAAATTGAACAAATGTGATAGAATTTCGCCGAATTCATAAATTTGACAATGATATAATACGATCTATTCGGGAAACTGATTGCCCTATCATAGAAGCTTAATAGTGCATCATACTCGACATTTCATGCGCTTTAAGGTGCCGCATAGCGCAATACGCTATCTGAAATAGGAGCGACATAAATTGAACAAACGTGATAGAATTACGCAGAATTCTTATATTAACCATAATTTAAGATGATCTATTCGGGTCTCTGATTGCCCTATCAAAGAAGTTTAGTACTGCATTTTACTCGTCATGCCATGCGCTTTAAGGCGCCGCTTAGCCCAATGCGCTATCTGAAATGGGAGCGACGTAAATTGAACATATGTGATAGAATTACGCAGAATTCTTATATTAACCATAATTTAAAATGACCTAATCGTATCTCTGATTGCCCTATCCGAGAAGTTTAGTAGTGCATCATACTCGACATTTCATGCGCTTTAAGGTGCCGCATAGCGCAATACGCTATCTGAAATAGGAGCGACGTAAATTGCACAAATGTAATAGAGTTTCGCTGAATTCTTAAATTAACCATAATATAAGATAACCTAATCGGGTCTCTGTTTGCCGTACCCAAGAAGTTTAGTAGTGCAGTTTACTCGACATATCGTGCGCTTTAAGATGCAGCATAGACCAATACGCTATCTGAAATAGGACCGACGTAAATTGAACAAATGTGATAGAATTACGCTGCATCCTTATATTAACCATAATATAAAATGACATAATGGTGTCTCTGATTACCGTATCACTGAAGTTTAGTAGTGCATATTAATCGGCATCTCATGCCCTTTAAGATTCTGCTTAGCCCAATACGCTACCTGAAATAGGAGCGCTCTAAATTGAACAAATGTGATAGAATTTCGCTGAATTCTTATATTAACCATAATATAAAATGATCTAATCGGGTCTCTGATTGCCCTATCATAGAAGTTGAATAGTGGATTGTACTCGTCATTTCATGCGCTTTAAGGTGCCGCTTAGCCCAATACGCTATCTGAAATTGGAGCTACGTAAATTGATCAAGTGAGATAGAGTTATGCTGAATGCTTAAATTAACCATAATATAAGATGATCTAATCGGGTCTCTGATTGCCCTATCCTGGAAGTTTAGTAGTGCATTTTACTCGAAATCTCATGCGCTTTAAGATGCCGCTTAGCTCAATACGCTATCTGAAATACGGGCGACGTAAATTGAACAAATGTGATAAAATTACGTGGAATTCTTATATTAACCATAACATAAAATGATCCAATCGGGTCTCTGATTGCCCTATCACAAAAGTTTAATAGTGCATTTTACTCGCCATTCCACGCGCTTTAAGATGCCGCTTAGCCCAATACGGTATCTGAAATAGGATCGACGTAAATTGAACAAATGTGATAGAATTTCGCTGAATTCTTATATTAAGCGTAATATAAGATGATCTAATCAGGTCTCTGTTTGCCTTACCCTAGAAGTTTGATAGTGCATTTTACTTGCCATTTCATGCGCTTTGAGATGCCGCTTAGCCCAATACGCTATCTGAAATAGGAGCGAGGTAAATTGAACAAATGTGATAGAATTACGCTGCATTCTTATATTAACCGTAATGTAAGATCATCAAATCGGGTCTCTGTTCGCCGCACCCTAGAAGTGTAATAGTGTATTCCACTCGACATTCCACGCGCTTTAGCATGCCGCCTAGCCCAGTAGGCTATCTGAAATAGGAGTGACGTAAATTGAACAAATGTGATAGAATTTTGCTGAATTCTTATATTAACCATAATATAATATGATCTATTCGGGTCTCTGATTGCCCTATCATAGAAGTTTAATAGTGCATTTTACTCGACATTACATGCGCTTTAAGATGCCACCTAGCCCAATACGCTATCTGAAATAGGGGCGGAGTAAATTGAAAAATGTGATAAAATGACGCTAAATTCTTATATTAAGAATAATATAAAATGATCTAATCGGGTCTCCGATTGCCCTATCCTAGAAGTTTAGTAGTGCATTTTACTCGACATTTCATGCCCATTAACATGCCGCTTAGACCAATACGCTATCTGAAATGGGAGCGACGTAAATTGAACAAATGTGATAGAATTACGCAGAATTCTTATATTAACCATAATATAATCCGATATATACGGTTTTCTGATTGACCTATCATAGAAGTTTAATAGTGCATTCTACTCGTCATTTCATGCGCTTTAAGGTGCCGTCAAGCCCAATCCGCTATCTGAAATTGGAGCTACGTAAATTGAACAGACGTGATAGAATTACGCAGAATTCTTATATTAACCATAATTTAAGATGATCTAATCGGGTCTCTGATTGCCCTATCACAGAAGTTTAGTAGTGCATTTTACTCGACATTTCATGCGCTTTAAGGTGCCGCCGAGCCCAAACCGCTATCTGTAATTGGAGCTGCGTAAATTGAATATATGTGATAGAGTTACGCAGAATTCTTATATTAACCATAATACAAAATGATCTCATCGGGTCTCAGTTTGCCCTATCATAGAAGTTTAATAGTGGATTTTACTCGTCACATCATGCGCTTTAAGGTGCCGCCTAGCCCAATACGCTATCTGAAATAGGAGCGACATAAATTGAACAAATGTGATAAAATTACGTTGAATTCTTATATTAACAATAATACAAAATGATCTAATCGGGTCTCTAATTACACTGTCATAGAAGTTTACTAGTGCATTGTACTCGACATTTCATGCGCTTTAAGATGCCACCTAGCCCAATACGCTATCTGAAATAGGGGCAACGTAAATTGAACAAATGTGATAGGAATACGCAGAATTCTTATATTAACCATAATTTAAGATGATCTAATCGGGTCTCTGATTGCCCTGTCACAGAAGTTCAGCAGTGCATTTTACTCGTCATTTCATGCGTTTTAAGGCGCCGTCTAGCCCAATCCGCTATCTGAAATAGGAGCGACGTAAATTGAACAAATGTGATAGAATTACGCAAGAATTCTTATATTAACCATAATTTAAGATGATCAAATCGGGTCCCTGATTGCCCTGTCACAGAAGTTCAGCAGTGCATTTTACTCGACGTTTCATGTGCTTTAAGGTGCCGTCTAGCCTAATGCGCTATCTGAAATGGGAGCGACGTAAATTGAACAAATGTGATAGAATTACGCAGAATTCTTATATTAACTATAATTTAAAATGACCTAATCGTATCTCTGATTGCCCTATCCGGGAAGTTTAGTAGTGCATTTTACTCGTCATTTCATGCGCTTTAAGATGCCGAATCGCCCAATACGCTATCTGAAATAGGAGCTGCGTAAATTGAATAAATGTGATAGAGTTACGCAGAATTCTTATATTAACCATAATGTAAAATGATCTAATCGGGTCTCTGTTTGCCCTATCATAGAAGTTTAATAGTGGATTTTACTCGTCACATCATGCGCTTTAAGGTGCCGCCTAGCCCAATACGCTATCTGAAATAGGAGCGACATAAATTGAACAAATGTGATAAAATTACGTTGAATTCTTATATTAACAATAATACAAAATGATCTAATCGGGTCTCTAATTGCACTGTCATAGAAGTTTACTAGTGCATTGTACTCGACATTTCATGCGCTTTAAGATGCCACCTAGCCCAATACGCTATCTGAAATAGGGGCGACGTAAATTGAACAAATGTGATAGAAATACGCAGAATTCTTATATTAACCATAATTTAAGATGATCTAATCGGGTCTCTGATTGCCCTGTCACAGAAGTTCAGCAGTGCATTTTACTCGTCATTTCATGCGTTTTAAGGCGCCGTCTAGCCCAATCCGCTATCTGAAATAGGAGCGACGTAAATTGAACAAATGTGATAGAATTACGCAAGAATTCTTATATTAACCATAATTTAAGATGATCTAATCGGGTCTCTGATTGCCCTATCACAGAAGTTTAGTAGTGCATTTTACTCGACATTTCATGCGCCTTAAGGTGCCGTCTAGCCCAATCCGCTATCTGAAATTGGAGCTGCGTAAATTGAATAAATGTGATAGAGTTACGCAGAATTCTTATATTAACCATAATATAAAATGATCTATTCGGGTCTCTGATTGCCCTATCATACAAGTTTAACAGTGGATTTTACTCGACACATCATGCACTTTAAGGTGCCGCCTTGCGCAATACGCTATCTGAAATAGGAGCGACATAAATTGAACAAATGTGTTAAAATTACGTTGAATTCTTATATTAACCATAATATAATACGATCTATTCGGGTCTCTGATTGCCATATCATAGAAGCTTATTAGTGCATGTTACTCGTCATTTCATGCGCTTTAAGGGGCCGCTTGGCCCAATACGCTATCTGAAATAGGAGCGACATAAATTGAACAAATGTTATAAAATTACGTTGAATTCTTATATGAAACAATAATACAAAATGATCTAATCGAGTCTCTGATTGCACTATCGTAGAAGTTTTCTAGTGTATTTTACTCGACATTACATGCGCTTTAAGATGCCACCTAGCCCAATACGCTATCTGAAATAGGGGCGACGTAAATTGAACAAATGTGATAGAATTACGCAGAATTCTTATATTAAACATAATATAATACGATCTATCCGGGTCTCTGATTGCCCTATCATAGAAGTTTAATAGTGCATTTTACTCGTCATTTCATGCGCTTTAAGGTGCCGCCTTGGCCAATACGCTATCTGTAATAGGAGCGACGTAAATTGAACAAATGTGGTAGAATTACGCTGCATCCTTATATTAATCAAAACATAAGATGACCTTATCGGGTCTCTGATTGCCCTATCCCAGAAGTTTAATAGTGCATTGAACTCGACATTTCATGCGCTTTAAGGTGCCGCTTATCCCAATACGCTATCTGAAATAGGAGCGACGTAAATTGAACAAATGTGATAGAATTTCGCTGAATTCTTATATTAACCATAATATAGAATAATCTAATCGGGTCTCTGATTGCCCTATCATAGAAGTTCAATAGCGAATTTTACTCGTCATTTCTTGCGCTTTAAGGTGCCGCCTAGCCCAATACGCTATCTGAAATAGGAGCGACATAAATTGAACAAATGTGATAGAATTACGCAGAATTCTTATATTAACCATAATATAGAATGATCTAATCGGGTCTCTGATTGCCCTATCATAGAAGATTTATAGTGCATTTTACTCGCCATTCCATGCGCTTTAAGGTGCCGCCTATCCCAATACGCTATCTGAAATAGGAGCGACGTAAATTGAACAAATGTGATAGAATTTCGCTGAATTCTTATATTAACCATAATATAGAATGATCTAATCTGGTCTCTGATTGCTCTATCATAGAAGTTTAATAGTGCATTTTACTCGTCATTTCATGCGCTTTAAGGTGCCGCCTAGCCCAATACGCTATCTGAAATAGGGGCGACATAAATTGAACAAATGTGATAAAATTACGTTGAATTCTTATATTAACAATAATATAAAATGATCTAATCGGGTCTCTGATTGCCCTGTCCAAGAAGTTTTATAGTGCATTTTACTCGCCATTCCATGCGCTTTAAGGTGCCGCCTATCCCAATACGCTACCTGAAATAGGAGCGACGTAAATTCAACAAATGTGATAGAATTTCGCTGAATTCTTAAATGAACCATAATATAAAATGATCTAATCGGGTCTCCGTTTGCCCTACCCTAGAAGTTTAATAGTGCATTTTGCTCGACATTTCATGCGCTTTAGGATGCCACCTAGCCCAATACGCTATCTGAAATAGGGGCGACGTAAATTGCACAAATGTGATAAAATTTCGCTGAATCCTTATATTAACCATAATATAAGATGATCTAATCGGGTCTCTGATTGCCCTATCACAGAAGGTTAATAGTGCATTTTACTCGTCACTCCACGCGCTTTAAGATGCCGCCTTGCCCAATATACTGTCTGAAATAGGAGCGTCGTAAATTGAACAAGTGTGATCGAGTTTTGCTGAATTCATAAATGAACCATAATATAAAATGATCTAACCGGGTCTCCGTTTGCCCTACCCTAGAAGTTTAACAGTGCATTTTGCTCAACATTTCATGCACTTTAGGATGCCACCTCGCCCAATACGCTATCTGAAATAGGGGCGACGTAAATTGCACAAATGTGATAAAATTTCGCTGAATTCTTATATAAACCATAATATAAGATGACTTAATCGGGTCTCTGATTGCTCTATCCGAGAAGTTTAGTAGTGCATTTTATTCGACATTTCATGCGCTTGAAGATGCTGCCTAGTCCAATACGCTCTGAAATTGGAGCTACGTAAATTGAACAAACGTGATAGAATTACGCAGAATTCTTATATTAACCATAATATAATACGATCTATTCGGGTCTCTGGTTGCCCTATCATTGAAGTTTACTAGTGCATTTTACTCGTCATTTCATGCGCTTTAAGGTGCCGCCTAGCCCAATACGCTACCTGAAATGGGAGCGGCATAAATTGATCAAATGTGATAAAATTACGTTGAATTCTTATATTAACAATAATACAAAATGATCTAATCGGGTCCCTGATTGCCCTGTCACAGAAGTTCAGCAGTGCATTTTACTCGACGTTTCATGCGCTTCAAGGTGCCGTCTAGCCCAATGCGCTATCTGAAATAGGAGCTGCGTAAATTGAATAAATGTGATAGAGTTACGCAGAATTCTTATATTAACCATAATATAAAATGATCTAATCGGGTCTCAGTTTGCCCTATCATAGAAGTTTAATAGTGGATTTTACTCGTCACATCATGCGCTTTAAGGTGCCGCCTAGCCCAATACGCTATCTGAAATAGGAGCGACATAAATTGAACAAATGTGATAAAATTACGTTGAATTCTTATTTTAACAATAATACAAAATGATCTAATCGGGTCTCTAATTGCACTGTCATAGAAGTTTACTAGTGCATTGTACTCGACATTTCATGCGCTTTAAGATGCCACCTAGCCCAATACGCTATCTGAAATAGGGGCGACGTAAATTGAACAAATGTGATAGGAATACGCAGAATTCTTATATTAACCATAATTTAAGATGATCTAATCGGGTCTCTGATTGCCCTGTCACAGAAGTTCAGCAGTGCATTTTACTCGTCATTTCATGCGTTTTAAGGCGCCGTCTAGCCCAATCCGCTATCTGAAATAGGAGCGACGTAAATTGAACAAATGTGATAGAATTACGCAAGAATTCTTATATTAACCATAATTTAAGATGATCTAATCGGGTCCCTGATTGCCCTGTCACAGAAGTTCAGCAGTGCATTTTACTCGACGTTTCATGTGCTTTAAGGTGCCGTCTAGCCTAATGCGCTATCTGAAATGGGAGCGACGTAAATTGAACAAATGTGACAGAATTACGCAGAATTCTTATATTAACTATAATTTAAAATGACCTAATCGTATCTCTGATTGCCCTATCCGGGAAGTTTAGTAGTGCATTTTACTCGTCATTTCATGCGCTTTAAGATGCCGAATCGCCCAATACGTTATCTGAAATAGGAGCTGCGTAAATTGAATCAATGTGATAGAGTTACGCAGAATTCTTATATTAACCATAATATAAAATGATCTAATCGGGTCTCTGTTTGCCCTATCATAGAAGTTTAATAGTGGATTTTACTCGTCACATCATGCGCTTTAAGGTGCCGCCTAGCCCAATACGCTATCTGAAATAGGAGCGACATAAATTGAACAAATGTGATAAAATTACGTTGAATTCTTATATTAACAATAATACAAAATGATCTAATCGGGTCTCTAATTGCACTGTCATAGAAGTTTACTAGTGCATTGTACTCGACATTTCATGCGCTTTAAGATGCCACCTAGCCCAATACGCTATCTGAAATAGGGGCGACGTAAATTGAACAAATGTGATAGAAATACGCAGAATTCTTATATTAACCATAATTTAAGATGATCTAATCGGGTCTCTGATTGCCCTGTCACAGAAGTTCAGCAGTGCATTTTACTCGTCATTTCATGCGTTTTAAGGCGCCGTCTAGCCCAATCCGCTATCTGAAATAGGAGCGACGTAAATTGAACAAATGTGATAGAATTACGCAAGAATTCTTATATTAACCATAATTTAAGATGATCTAATCGGGTCTCTGATTGCCCTATCACAGAAGTTTAGGAGTGCATTTTACTCGACATTTCATGCGCTTTAAGGTGCCGTCTAGCCCAATCCGCTATCTGAAATTGGAGCTGCGTAAATTGAATAAATGTGATAGAGTTACGCAGAATTCTTATATTAACCATAATATAAAATGATCTATTCGGGTCTCTGATTGCCCTATCATACAAGTTTAATAGTGGATTTTACTCGACACATCATGCACTTTAAGGTGCCGCCTTGCGCAATACGCTATCTGAAATAGGAGCGACATAAATTGAACAAATGTGTTAAAATTACGTTGAATTCTTATATTAACCATAATATAATACGATCTATTCGGGTCTCTGATTGCCATATCACAGAAGTTTAGTAGTGCATTTTACTCGACATTTCATGCGCCTTAAGGTGCCGTCTAGCCCAATCCGCTATCTGAAATTGGAGCTGCGTAAATTGAATAAATGTGATAGAGTTACGCAGAATTCTTATATTAACCATAATATAATACGATCCATCCGGGTCTCTGATTGCCCTATCATAGAAGTTTAATAGTGCATTTTACTCGTCATTTCATGCGCTTTAAGGTGCCGCCTTGGCCAATACGCTATCTGTAATAGGAGCGACGTAAATTGAACAAATGTGGTAGAATTACGCTGCATCATTATATTAATCAAAACATAAGATGACCTTATCGGGTCTCTGATTGCCCTATCCCAGAAGTTTAATAGTGCATTGAACTCGACATTTCATGCGCTTTAAGGTGCCGCTTATCCCAATACGCTATCTGAAATAGGAGCGACGTAAATTCAACAAATGTGATAGAATTTCGCTGAATTCTTAAATGAACCATAATATAGAATAATCTAATCGGGTCTCTGATTGCCCTATCATAGAAGTTCAATAGCGCATTTTACTCGTCATTTCTTGCGCTTTAAGGTGCCGCCTAGCCCAATACGCTATCTGAAATAGGAGCGACATAAATTGAACAAATGTGATAGAATTACGCAGAATTCTTATATTAACCATAATATAGAATGATCTAATCGGGTCTCTGATTGCCCTGTCCAAGAAGTTTTATAGTGCATTTTACTCGTCATTCCACGCGCTTTAAGATGCCGTCTAGCCCAATACGCTATCTGAAATAGGAGCGACGTAAATTGAACAAATGTGGTAGAGTTTCGCTGAATTCTTAAATTAACCATAATATAAGATAACCTAATCGGGTCTCTGTTTGCCGTACCCAAGAAGTTTAGCAGTGCAGTTTACTCGGCATATCATGCGCTTTAAGATGCAGCATAGACCAATACGCTATCTGAAATAGGACAGACGTAAATTGTACAAATGTGATAGAATTACGCAGAAATCTTATATTAACCATAATATAAAATGATCTAATCGGGTCTCTGTTTGCCCTACACTAGAAGTTTAATAGTGCATTTTAATCGACATCACATCCCCTTTAAGATTCTGCTTAGCCGAATACGCTATCTGAAATAGGAGCGACCTAAATTGAACAAATGTGATAGAATTTTGCTGAATTCTTATATTAACCATAATATAATATGATCTATTCGGGTCTCTGATTGCCCTATCATAGAAGTTTAATAGTGCATTTCACTCGTCATTTCATGCGCTTTAAGGTGCCGCCTAGCCCAGTACGCTATCTGAAATATGGGCGACGTAAATTGAACAAATGTGATAAAATTACGCTGAATTCTCATATTAACCATAATATAATACGATCTATTCGGGTCTCTGATTGCCCTATCATAGAAGCTTAATAGCGCATTTTACTCGTCATTTCATGTGCTTTAAGGTGCCGCCTTGCCCAATACGCTATCAGAAATAGGAGCGACGTAAATTGAACAATGTGATAAAATTACGCTGAAATCTTATATTAACCATAATATAAAATGATCTAATCGGGTCTCTGTTTGCCCTACCCTAGAAGTTTAATAGTGCATTTGAATCGACATTTCATGCGCTTTAAGATGCCACCTAGTCCAAAACGCTATCTGAAATTGGAGCTACGTAAATTGAACATACGTGATAGAATTACGCAGAATTCATATATTAACCATAATATAATACGATGTATTCGGGTCTCTGATTGCCCTATCATAGAAGTTTAAAAGTGCATTTTACTGGTAATTTCATGCGCTTTAAGATGCCAAATCGCCCAACACGCTATCTGAAATAGGAGCGACGTAAATTGAACAAATGTGGTAGAGTTTCGCTGAATTCTTAAATTAACCATAATATAAGATAACCTAATCGGGTCTCTGTTTGCCGTACCCAAGAAGTTTAGCAGTGCAGTTTACTCGGCATATCATGCGCTTTAAGATGCAGCATAGACCAATACGCTATCTGAAATAGGACCGACGTAAATTGAACAAATGTGATAGAAATACGCAAAATTCTTATATTAACCATAACATAAAATGATCAAATCGGGTCTCTGATTGCCCTATCATAGAAGCTTAATAGCGCATTTTACTCGTCATTTCATGTGCTTTATGGTGCCGCCTTGCCCAATACGCTATCAGAAATAGGAGCGACGTAAATTGAACAATGTGATAAAATTACGCTGAATTCTTATATTAACCATAATATAAAATGATCTAATCGGGTCTCTGTTTGCCCTACCCTAGAAGTTTAATAGTGCATTTGACTCGACATTTCATGCGCTTTAAGATGCCACCTAGTCCAAAACGCTATCTGAAATTGGAGCTACGTAAATTGAACATACGTGATAGAATTACGCAGAATTCATATATTAACCATAATATAATACGATGTATTCGGGTCTCTGATTGCCCTATCATAGAAGTTTAAAAGTGCATTTTACTCGTAATTTCATGCGCTTTAAGATGCCAAATCGCCCAACACGCTATCTGAAATAGGAGCGACGTAAATTGAACAAATGTGATAGAATTACGCAAGAATTCTTATATTAACCATAATTTAAAATGATCTAATCGGGACTCTGATTGCGCTATCATAGAAGTTTAATAGTGCATTTTACTCGTCATTTCATGCGCTTTAAGGTGCCGCCTAGCCCAATACGCTATCTGAAATAGGAGCGACGTAAATTGAACAAATGTGATAAAATTACGCTGAATTCTTATATTAACCATAATATAAAATGATCTAATCGGGTGTCTGTTTGCCCTACCCTAGAAGTTTAATAGTGCATTTCACTCGTCATTTCATGCGCTTTAAGGTGCCGCCTAGCCCAGTACGCCATATGAAATAGGAGCGACTTACATTGAACAAATGTGATAGAATTACGCTGCATCCTTATATTAATCATAATATAGCATGACCTATTCGGGTCTCTGATTGCCCTATCCAAGAAGTTCAGTAGTGTATTTTACTCGACATTTCATGCGCTGTAAGATGCCACCTAGCCCAATACGCTATCTGAAAGAGGGGCAACGTAAACTGAAAAATGTGATAAAATGACGCTAAATTCTTATATTAAGAATAATATAAAATGATCTAATCGGGTCTCCGATTGCCCTATACTAGAAGTTTAGTAGTGCATTTTACTCGACATTTCATGCCCATTAACATACCGCTTAGATCAATACGCTATCTGAAATAGGGGCGACGTAAATTGAAAAATGCTATAAAATGACGCTAAATTCTTATATTAAGAATAATATAAAATGATCCAATCGGGTCTCCGATTGCCCTATCCTAGAGGTTTAGCATTGCATTTTACACGTCATTTCATGCGCTTTAAGGTGCAGCCTATCCCAATACGCGATCTGAAATTAGAGCCACGTAAATTAAACAAATGTGATAGAATTACGCAGAATTCTTGTATTAACCATAATATAAAATGGTCTAATCGGGTCTCTGATTGCCCTATCCGAGAAGTTTAGTAGTGCATTTTACTCGACATTTCATGCGCTTTAAGATGCCGCTTAGCCCAATAAGCTATTTGAAATAGGAGCGACGTAAATTGAACAAATGTGATAGAATTACGCTGAATTCTTATATTAATCATAATATAAGATGACCTAATCGGGTCTCTGATCGCCCTATCATAGTAGTTTAATAGCGCATTTTACTCACGATTTCATGCGCTTTATGGTGCCGTTTAGCCCAATACGCTATTTGAAATAGGAGCGACGTAAATTGAACAAATGTGATAGAATTACGCTGAATTCTTATATTAATCATAATATAAGTTGACCTAATCGGTTCTCTGATCGCCCTATCATAGGAGTTTAATAGTGCATGTTACTCACCATTTCATGCGCTTCAAGGAGCCGTTTAGCCCAATACGCTATCTGAAATAGGAGCGTCGTAAATTGAACAAATGTGATAGAATTACACTGAATTCTTAAATTAACCACAATTTAAAATGATCTATTCGTGTCTCTGATTGCACTATCATAGAAGTTTAATAGTGCATTTTGTCGTCATTTCATGCGCTTTAACATGCCACCTAGCCCATTACGCTATCTCAAATAGGCGCGACGTAAATTGAACAGATGTGATAAAATAACGCTGAATTCTTATATTAACAATAATATAAAATGATCTAATCGGGTCTCTGATTGCCCTATCATAGAAGTTTAATAGTGCATTTCACTCGTCATTTCATGCGCTTTAAGGTGCCGCCTAGCCCAGTACGCTATCTGAAATAGGGGCGACGTAAATTGAACAAATGTGATAAAATTACGCTGAATTCTTATATTAACCATAATATAATACGATGTATTCGGGTCTCTGATTGCCCTATCATAGAAGTTTAAAAGTGCATTTTACTCGTCATTTCATGCGCTTTAAGGTGCCGCCTAGCCCAATACGCTATCTGAAATAGGAGCGACGTAAATTGAACAAATGTGATAGAATTTTGCTGAATTCTTATATTAAACATTATATAATATGATCCATTCGGGTCTCTGATTGCCCTATCATAGAAGTTTAATAGTGCATTTCACTCGTCATTTCATGCGCTATAAGGTGCCGCCTAGCCCAGTACGCTATCTGAAATATGGGCGCCGTAAATTGAACAAATGTGATAATATTACCCTGAATTCTTATATTAACAATAATATAATACGATCTATTCGGGACTCTGATTGCCCTATCATAGAAGTTTAATACTGCATTTTACTCGTCATTCCATGCGCTTTATGGTGCCGCCTAGCCCAATACGCTATCTGAAATAGGAGCGACGTAAATTGAACAAATGTGATAGAATTACGCAAGAATGCTTATACTAACCATAATTTAAAATGATCTAATCGGGACTCTGATTGCGCTATCCTAGAAGTTTAATAGTGCATTTTATTCGTCATTTCATGCGCTTTAAGATGCCACCTAGTCCAAAACGCTACCTGAAATTGCAGCAACGTAAATTGAACAGACGTGATAGAATTACGCAGAATTCTTTTATTAACCATAATATAATACGATGTATTCGGGTCTCTGATTGCCCTATCATAGAAGTTTAATAGTGCATTTTACTCGACATTTCGTGCTCTTTAAGATGCCATCTAGCCCAATACGCTATCTCTAAATAGGGGCGACGTAAATTGATCAAATGTGACAGAATTACGCAGAATTCTTATATTAAACATAATATAATACGATCTATCCGGTTCTCTGATTGCCCTATCATAGAAGTTTAATAGTGCATTTTACTCGTCATTTCGTGCGCTTTATGGTGCCGCCTAGCCCAATACGCTTTCTGAAATAGGAGCGACGTAAATTGAACAAATGTGATAGAATTTTGCTGAATTCTTATGTTAACCATAATATAATATGATCTATTCGGGTCTCTGATTGCCCTATCATACAAGTTTAATAGTGGATTTTACTCGTCACATCATGCGCTTTAAGGTGCCGCCTAGCCCAATACGCTATCTGAAATAGGAGCGACATAAATTGAACAAATGTGTTAAAATTACGTTGAATTCTTATATTAACCATAATATAATACGATCTATTCGGGTCTCTGATTGCCCTATCATAGAGGTTTAACAGTGGATTTTACTCGTCACATCATGCGCTTTAAGGTGCCGCCTAGCCCAATACGCTATCTGAAATAGGAGCGACATAAATTGAACAAATGTGATAAAATTACGTTGAATTCTAATATTAACAATAATACAAAATGATCTAATCGGGTCTCTGATGGCACTGCCATAGAAGTTTACGAGTGCATTTTACTCGACATTTCATGCGCTTTAAGATGCCACCTAGCCCAATACGCTATCTGAAATAGGGGCGACGTAAATTGAACAAATGTGATAGAATTACGCAGAATTCTTACAATAATCATAATATAATACGCTCCATCTGCGTCTCTGATTGCCCTATCATAGAAGTTTAATAGTGCATTTTACTCGTCATTTCATGCGCTTTAAGGTATCGCCTAGTCCAATACGCTATCTGAAATAGGAGCGACACAAATTGAACAAATGTGATAGAAGCACGCAGAATTCTTATATTATCCATAATATAAAATGATCTAATCGGGTCTCTGATTGCCCTATCATAGAAGGTTAGTAGTGCATTTTACTCGACATTTCATGCGCTTTAAGATGCCGGTTAGCACAATACACTATCTGAAATAGGAGCGACGTAAATTGAACAAACGTGATAGAATTACGCAGAATTCTTAGATTAACCATAATATAGAATGATCTAATCGGGTCTTTGATTGCCCAATCATAGAAGGTTAGTAGTGCATTTTACTCGTCATTCTACGCTCTTTATGATGCCGCCTAGCCCAATACGCTATCTGAAATAGGAGCGACGTAAATTGAACAAATGTGATAGAATTACGCAGAATTCTTATATTAACCATAATTTAAAAAGATCTAAATGTGTCTTTGATTGCCCTATCATAGAAGTTGAGTAGTGCATTTTACTCGTCATTTCATGAGCTTTGATGTGCCACCTATCCCAATACGCTATCTGAAATAGGGGCGACGTAAATTGAACAAATGTGATAAAATTACGCTGAATTCTTATATTAACCATAATATAAAATGATCTAATCGGGTCTCTGATTGCCCTATCATAGAAGGTTAGTAGTACATTTTACTCGCCATTCCAGGCGCTTTAAGATGCCGCCTAACCCAATACGCTATCTGAAATAGGAGCGGCGTAAATTGAACAAATGTGATAGAATTACGCAGAATTCTTATATTAACCATAATATAATATGATCTATTTGGGTCTCTGATTGCCCTATCATAGATGTTTAATAGAGCATTTTACTCGTCATTTCATGCGCTTCAAGGTGCCGCCTAGCCCAATATACTATCTGAAATAGGAGCGTCGTAAATTGAACAAATGTGATAGAATTATGCTGTATTCTTATATTAATCATAATATAAGATGACTTAATCGGGTCTCAGATTGCCATATCCGAGAAGTTTAGTAGTGCATTTTGCTCGACATTTCATGCGCCTTAAGATGCCGTCTAGCCCAATACGCTATCTGAAATTGGCGCTACATAAATTGAACAAGTGTGATAGAGGTTCGCTGAATTCTTAAATTAACCATAATATAAAATGATCTTATCGGGTCTCTGATTGCCTTATCATAGAAGGATAGTAGTGCATTTTACTCGTCATTCCACGCACTTTAAGATGCCGCTTAGCCCAATACGCTAACTGAAGTAGGAGCGACGTAAATTGAACAATCGTGATAGAATTACGCAGAATTCTTATATTAACCATAATATAATACGATCTATTCGGGTCTCTGGTTGCCCTATCATTGAAGTTTAATAGTGCATTTCACTCGACATTTCATGCGCTTTAAGATGCCACCTAGCCCAATACGCTATCTGAAATAGGGGCGACGTAAATTGAACAAATGTGATAAAATTACGCTGAATTCTTATATTAACTATAATATAAAATGATCTAATCGGGTCTCTGTTTGCCCTATCATAGAAGTTTAAAAGTGCATTTTACTCGTCATTTCATGCGCTTTAAGGTGCCGCCTAGCCCAATACGCTATCTGAAATAGGAGCGACGTAAATTGAACAAATGTGATAGAGTTACGCAGAATTCTTATATTAACCATAATATAAAATGATCTAATCGGGACTCTGATTGCGCTATCCTAGAAGTTTAATAGTGCATTTTATTCGTCATTTCATGCGCTTTAAGATGCCACCTAGTCCAAAACGCTATCTGAAATTGCAGCAACGTAAATTGAACAGACGTGATAGAATTACGCAGAATTCTTTTATTAACCATAATATAATACGATGTATTCGGGTCTCTGATTGCCCTATCATAGAAGTTTAATAGTGCATTTTACTCGACATTTCGTGCTCTTTAAGATGCCATCTAGCCCAATACGCTATCTCTAAATAGGGGCGACGTAAATTGATCAAATGTGACAGAATTACGCAGAATTCTTATATTAAACATAATATAATACGATCTATCCGGTTCTCTGATTGCCCTATCATAGAAGTTTAATAGTGCATTTTACTCGTCATTTCGTGCGCTTTATGGTGCCGCCTAGCCCAATACGCTTTCTGAAATAGGAGCGACGTAAATTGAACAAATGTGATAGAATTTTGCTGAATTCTTATGTTAACCATAATATAATATGATCTATTCGGGTCTCTGATTGCCCTATCATACAAGTTTAATAGTGGATTTTACTCGTCACATCATGCGCTTTAAGGTGCCGCCTAGCCCAATACGCTATCTGAAATAGGAGCGACATAAATTGAACAAATGTGTTAAAATTACGTTGAATTCTTATATTAACCATAATATAATACGATCTATTCGGGTCTCTGATTGCCCTATCATAGAGGTTTAATAGTGGATTTTACTCGTCACATCATGCGCTTTAAGGTGCCGCCTAGCCCAATACGCTATCTGAAATAGGAGCGACATAAATTGAACAAATGTGATAAAATTACGTTGAATTCTAATATTAACAATAATACAAAATGATCTAATCGGGTCTCTGATGGCACTGCCATAGAAGTTTACGAGTGCATTTTACTCGACATTTCATGCGCTTTAAGATGCCACCTAGCCCAATACGCTATCTGAAATAGGGGCGACGTAAATTGAACAAATGTGATAGAATTACGCAGAATTCTTACAATAATCATAATATAATACGCTCCATCTGCGTCTCTGATTGCCCTATCATAGAAGTTTAATAGTGCATTTTACTCGTCATTTCATGCGCTTTAAGGTATCGCCTAGTCCAATACGCTATCTGAAATAGGAGCGACACAAATTGAACAAATGTGATAGAAGCACGCAGAATTCTTATATTATCCATAATATAAAATGATCTAATCGGGTCTCTGATTGCCCTATCATAGAAGGTTAGTAGTGCATTTTACTCGACATTTCATGCGCTTTAAGATGCCGGTTAGCACAATACACTATCTGAAATAGGAGCGACGTAAATTGAACAAACGTGATAGAATTACGCAGAATTCTTAGATTAACCATAATATAGAATGATCTAATCGGGTCTTTGATTGCCCAATCATAGAAGGTTAGTAGTGCATTTTACTCGTCATTCTACGCTCTTTATGATGCCGCCTAGCCCAATACGCTATCTGAAATAGGAGCGACGTAAATTGAACAAATGTGATAGAATTACGCAGAATTCTTATATTAACCATAATTTAAAAAGATCTAAATGTGTCTTTGATTGCCCTATCATAGAAGTTGAGTAGTGCATTTTACTCGTCATTTCATGAGCTTTGATGTGCCACCTATCCCAATACGCTATCTGAAATAGGGGCGACGTAAATTGAACAAATGTGATAAAATTACGCTGAATTCTTATATTAACCATAATATAAAATGATCTAATCGGGTCTCTGATTGCCCTATCATAGAAGGTTAGTAGTACATTTTACTCGCCATTCCAGGCGCTTTAAGATGCCGCCTAACCCAATACGCTATCTGAAATAGGAGCGGCGTAAATTGAACAAATGTGATAGAATTACGCAGAATTCTTATATTAACCATAATATAATATGATCTATTTGGGTCTCTGATTGCCCTATCATAGATGTTTAATAGAGCATTTTACTCGTCATTTCATGCGCTTTAAGGTGCCGCCTAGCCCAATATACTATCTGAAATAGGAGCGTCGTAAATTGAACAAATGTGATAGAATTATGCTGTATTCTTATATTAATCATAATATAAGATGACCTAATCGGGTCTCTGATTGCCCTGTCAGAGGAGTTTAGTAGTGCATTTTACTCGACATTTCATGCGCTTTAAGATGCCACCTAGCCCAATACGCTATCTGAAATAGGGGCGACGTAAATTGAACAAATGTGATAAAATTACGTTGAATTCTTATATTAACAATAATATAAAATGATCTAATCGGGTCTCTGGTTGCCCTATCATTGAAGTTTAATAGTGCATTTTACTCGTCATTTCATGCGCTTTAAGATACCGCCTAGTCCAATACGCTCTGAAATTGGAGCTACGTAAATTGAACAAACGTGATAGAATTACGCAGAATTCTTATATTAACCATAATATAATACGATCTATTCGGGTCTCTGATTGCCCTATTATAGAAGTTTAATAGTGCATTTTACTCGTCATTCCATGCGCTTTAAGGTGCCGCCTAGCCGAATACGCTATTTGAAGTAGGAGCGAAGTAAATTGAGCAAATGTGATAGAATTACGCTGAGTTCTTATATTAATCATAATATAAGATGATCTAATCGGGTCTCTGATTGCCCTACATAGAAGTTTAATAGTGCATTTCACTCGACATTTCATGCGCTTTAAGATGCCACCTAGCCCAATACGCTATCTGAAATAGGGGCGACGTAAATTGAACAAATTTGATAAAATTACGTTGAATTCTTATATTATCAATAATATAAAATGATCTAATCGGGTCTCTGGTTGCCCTATCATTGAAGTTTAATAGTGCATTTTACTCGTCATTTCATGCGCTTTAAGGCGCCGCTTAGCCTAATACGCTATCTGAAATAGGAGCGACGTATATTGAACAAATGTGATAGAATTTCGCTGAATTCTTATATTAAGCATAATATAAGATGACCTAATCGGTTCTCTGAATGCCCTATCCGAGAAGTTTAGTAGTGCATTTTACTCGACATGTCATGCGCTTGAAGGTGCCGCCTGGCCCAATACGCTATCTGAAATAGGAGCGTCGTAAATTGAACAAATGTGATAGAATTTCGCTGAATACTTATATTAACCATAATATAAAATGATCTAATCGGGTCTCTGATTGCCCTAACATAGAAGTTTAATAGTGCATTTCACTCGACATTTCATGGGCTTTAAGATGCCACCTAGCCCAATACGCTATCTGGAATAGGGGCGGCGTAAATTGAACAAATGTGATAAAATTACGTTGAATTCTTATATTAACCATAATATAATACGATCTATTCGGGTCTCTGATTGCCCTATCATAGAATTTTAATAGTACATTTTACTCGTCATTTCATGCGCTTTAAGGTGCCGCCAAGCCCAATACGCTATCTGAAATAGGAGCGACGTAAATTGAACAAACGTGATAGAATTACGCAGAATTCTTATGTTAACAAAAATATAAAATGATCTAATCGGTTCTCTGATTGCCATATGATAGAAGTTTGATAGTGCATTTTACTCGTCATTTCATGCGCTTTAAGGTGCCGCATAGCACAATACGCTATCTGAAATCGGAGCGACGTAAATTGAACAAACGTGATAGAATTACGGAGAATTCTTATATTAACAATAATATAAAATGATCCAATCGGGTCCCTGATTGCCCTATCACAGAAGGTTAATAGTGCATTCTACTCGTCACTCCGCGCGCATAAGATTCCGCCTCGAGCAATATACTGTCTGAAATAGGAGCGTCGTAAATTGAACAAATGTGATAGAATTACGCAGAATTCTTATATTAAACGTAATATAAAATGATCAAATCTGGTCTCTGTTTGCCCTACCCTAGAACTTTAATAGTGCATTTTACTCGACATTTCATGCGCTTTAAGATGCCACCTAGCCCAATACGCTATCTGAAATTGGAGCTACGTGAATTGAACAAATGTGATGGAATTACGCAGAATTCTTATATTAACCATAATATAAAATGCTATAATCGGGTCTCTGATAGCCCTATCATAGAAGGTTAGTAGTGCATTTTACTCGTCATTCCACACGCCTTAAGATGCCGCCTATCCCAATACGCTATCTGAAATAAGAGCGACCTAAATTGAACAAATGTGATAGAGTTTCGCTGAATTCTTACATTAACAATAATATAAAATGATCTAATCGTGTCTCCGATTGCTCTATCATAGAAGTTTAATAGTGCATTTTACTCGTCATTTCATGCGCTTTAAATTGACGCATAGCCCAGTACGCTATCTGAAATAGGAGCGACGTAAATTGAACAAATGTGATAGAATTATGCAGAATTCTTATATTAACCATAATATAACATGATCTATTCGGGTGACTGATTGCTCTATCATAGAAGGATTGTAGTGTATTTTACTCGACATTCCACGCGCTTTACGATGCCGCCTAGCCCAATATACTATCTGAAATAGGAGCGTCGTAAGTTGAACAAATGTGATAGAATTACGCAGAATTCTTATATTAACCATAACATAAAATGATCTAATCAGGTCTCTGTTTGCCCTACCCTAGAAGTTTAATAGTGCATTTTACTCGACATTTCATGCGCTTTAAGATGCCACCTAGCCCAATACGCTATCTGAAATAGGGGCGACTGAAATTGAACAAATGTGATAAAATTTCGCTGAATTCTTATATTAACCATAATATAAGATGACCTAATCGAGTCTCTGAATGCCCAATCCGAGAAGTTTAGTAGTGCATTTTACTTGACATTTCATGCGCTTTCAGATTCCGCCTGGTCGAATAAGCTATCTGAAATTGGAGCTACGTAAATAGAACAAACGTGATAGAATTACGCAGAATTCTTATATTTACCATAATATAATACGATCTATTCGGGTCTGTGATTGCCCTATCATAGAAGTTTAATAGTGCATTTTACTCGTCATTTCATGCGCTTTAAGGTGACCCTTATCCCAATACGCTATCTGAAATAGGAGCGACGTAAATTGAACAAATGTGATACAATTTCGCAGAATTCTTATATTAACCATAATATAAAATGATCTAATCGGGTCTCTGATTGCCCTGTCATAGAAGTTTAATAGTGCATTTTACTCGTCATTCCATGCGCTTTAAGATCCCGCCTATCCCAATACGCTACCTGAAATTGTAGCTACGTAAATTAAACAAACGTGATAGAATTACGCAGAATTCTTATATTAACCATAATATAATACGATCTATTCGGGTCTCTGATTGCCCTATCATAGAAGTTTAATAGTGCATTTTACTCGACATTTCATGCGCCTTCAGATGCCGCCTAAGCCAATAAGCTATCTGAAATTGGAGCTACGTAAATTGATCAAACGTGATAGAATTACGCAGAATTCTTATAATAACCATAATATAGAATGATCTAATTGGGTCCTTGATTGCCCTATCATAGAAGGTTAGTAGTGCATTTTACTCGTCATTCTACGCTCTTTAAGATGCCGCCTAGCCCGATACGCTATCTGAATTAGGAGCGACGTAAATTGAACAAATGTGATAGAATTTCGCTCAATTCTTAAATGAACCATAATATAAAATGATGTAATCGGGTCTCTGTTTGCCCTACCCTAGAAGTTTAATAGTGCATTTTACTCGACATTTCATGCGCTTTCAGATGCCACCTAGCCCAATACGCTATCTGAAATAGGGGCGACGTAAATTGAACAAATGTGATAAAATTTCACTGAATTATTATATTAACCATAATATAAGATGATCTAATCGGGTCTCTGTTTGCCCTACCCAAGAAGTTTAATAGTGCATTTTGCTAGACATTTCATGCGCTTTAGGATGCCACCTAGCACAATACGCTATCTGAAATAGGGGCGACGTAAATTGCACAAATGTGATAAAATTTCGCTGTATTCTTCTATTAACCATAATATAAGATGACCTTATCGGGTCTCTGATTGCCCTATCCGAGAAGTTTAGTAGTGCATTCTACTCGACATTTCATGCGCTTTAAGATGCCGCCTAGTCCAATACGCTATCTGAAATTCGAGCTATGTAAATTGAACAAACGTGATAGATTTACGCAGAATTCTTATATTAACCATAATATAATACGATCTATTCGGGTCTCTGATTGCCCTATCATAGAAGTTTAATGGTGCATTTGACTCATCATTTCATGCGCTTTAAGGTGCCGTCTAGCCCAATTCGCTATTTGAAATAGGAGCAACGTAAATTGAAAAAATGTGATAGGATTAGGCTGAATTCTTATATTAATCATAATATAAGATGACCTAATCGGGTCTCCGATCGCCCTATCCTAGAAGTTTTGTAGTGCATTTTACTCGACATTTCATGCGCATTAAGATGCCATCTAGCCCAAAACGCTATCTGAAATAGGGGCGACGTACATTGAACAAATGTGATAAAATTACGCAGAATTCGTATCTTAACCATAATTTAAAATGATCTAATCGGGTCTCTGATTGCCCTATCATAGAAGTTTAATAGTGCATTTTACTCGTCATTTCATGCGCTTTAAGGTGTCGCCTAGCCCAGTACGCCATCTGAAATAGGAGCGACGTAAATTGAACAAGTGTGATACAAGTACGCAGAATTCTTATATTATACATAATATAAAATGATCTAATCGGGTCTCTATTCGACCTACCCTAGAAGTTTAATAGTGCATTTTACTCGGCACTTCATGCGCTTTAAGGTGCCGCCTAGCCCAATACGCTATCTGAAATAGGAGCGACGTAAATTGAACAAATGTGATAGAATTACGTTGAATTCTTATATTAACAATAATATAACATGATCTAATCGGGTCTCTGATTGCCCTATCATAGAAGCTTAATAGTGCATTTTGTTCGTCATTTGATGCTCTTCCATGTGCCGCTTAGCCCAATACGCTATCTGAAATAGGAGCGACGTAAATTGAACAAGTGTGATAAAATTACGTTGAATTCTTATATTAACAATAATATAAAATGATCTAATCGGGTCTCTGATTGCCCAATCATAGGAGATTAATAGTGCATTTTACTCGTCATTTCATGCGCTTTAAGGTGCCGCTTGGCCTAATACGCTATCTGAAATAGGAGCGACGTAAATTGAACAAATGTGATAGAATATTATTGAGTTCTTATATTACCATAATATATAATGATCTAATCGGGTCTCTGATTGCCCTATCATAGAAGGTTAGTAGGGCATTTTACTCGTCATTCCACGCGCTTTCAGATGCCGTCAAGCCCAATACGCTATCTGAAATAGGAGTGGCGTATATTGAACAAGTGTGATAGAGTCTCGCTGAATTCTTAAATTAACCATAATATAAAATGATCTAATCGGGTCTCTGCTTGCCTTAACCTAGAAGTTGAATAGTGCATTTTACTCGTCATTTCATTCGCTTTAAGATGCCACCTAGCGCAATACGCTATCTGAAATAGGAGCGACATAAATTGAACAAATGAGATGGAATAACGCTGAATTCTTATATTAACCATAATATAATAAGATCGATTCGGGTCTCTGATTGCCCTATCATAGGTGTTTCATAGTGCATTTTACTCATCATTCCATGCGCTTTAAGACGCCGCCTATCCCAATACGCTATCTGAAATACGAGCGACTTAAATTGAACAAATCTGATCGAATTACGCAGCATTCTTGTATTAACCATAATATAGACTGATCTAATCGGGTCTTTGATTGCCCTATTATAGAAGGTTAGTACTGCATTTTACTCGTCATTCCACGCGCTTTAAGATGCCGCCTCGCCCAATACGCTATCTGAAATAGGAGCGACGTAAATTGAACAAATGTGATAGAATTACGCAGAATTCTTATATTAACCATAATTTAAAAAGATCTAAATGTGTCTTTGATTGCCCTATCATAGAAGTTGAGTAGTGCATTTTACTCGTCATTTCATGAGCTTTGATGTGCCACCTATCCCAATACGCTATCTGAAATAGGGGCGACGTAAATTGAACAAATGTGATAAAATTACGCTGAATTCTTATATTAACCATAATATAAAATGATCTAATCGGGTCTCTGATTGCCCTATCATAGAAGGTTAGTAGTACATTTTACTCGCCATTCCAGGCGCTTTAAGATGCCGCCTAACCCAATACGCTATCTGAAATAGGAGCGGCGTAAATTGAACAAGTGTGATAGAATTACGCTAAATTCTTATATTAACCATAATATAAAATGATCTAATCGGGTCTCTGATTGCCCTATCATAGAAGGTTAGTAGTGCATTTTACTCGCCAGTCCAGGCGCTTTAAGGTGCTGCCTAGCCCAGTACGCTGTCTGAAATAGGAGCGACATAAATTGAACAAATCTGATCGAATTACGCAGAATTCTTGTATTAACCATAATATGGAATGATCTAATGGGGTCTTTGATTGCACTATCATAGAAGGTTTGTAGTGCATTTTACTCGCCATTCCAGGCGCTTTAAGATGCCGCCTAACCCAATACGCTATCTGAAATAGGAGCGGCGTAAATTGAACAAGTGTGATAGAATTACGCTGCATCCATATATTAATCATAATATAAAATGATCTAACCGGGACTCTGATTGCCCTATCATAGAAGTTTAATAATGCATTTTACTCGACATTTCATGCGCTTTAAGATGCCTCTTAGCCCAATACGCTATGTGAAACAGGAGCGACGTAAATTGAACAAATGTGATATAATTACGTTGAATTCTTATATTAACAATAATATAAAATGATTTAATCGGGTCTCTGATTGCCCTATCATAGAAGTTTAATAGTGCATTTTACTCACCATATCATGCGCTTTAAGATGCAGCCTAGCCCAGTACGCTATCTGAAATTGGAGCTACGTAAATTGAAGAAACGTGATAGAATTTCGCAGAATTCTTATATTAACGATAATATAATACGATCTATTCGGGTCTCTGATTGCCCTATCCTAGAAGTTTAGCAGTGCATTTTACACGACATTTCATGCGCTTTAAGATGCAGCCTAGCCCAATACGCTATCTGAAATAGGAGCGACGTAAATTGAACAGTTGTGATAGAATTACGCTGCATTCTTGTATGAACCATAATATAAAATAATCTAATCGGGCCTCTGTTTGCCCTACCCTGGAAGTTTAATAGTGCATTTTACTCGTCATTTCATGCGCTTTGAGATACCGCATAGCCTAATACGCTATCTGTAATAGGAGAGACGTAAATTGAACTAATGTGATGGAATTACCCTGCATTCTTATATTAATCATAATATAAGATTATATAATCGGGTCTCTGATTGCCCTATCCTAGAAGTTTTGTAGTGCATTTTACTCGACATTAAATGCGCTTTAAGGTGTCGCTTCGCCCAATACGCTATCTGAAATAGGAGCAATGTAAATGGAACAAATGTGATTGAATTTCACTGAATTCTTAAATTAACCATAATATAACATGATCTAATCAGGTCTCTGATTGCCCTATCATTGAAGTTTAATTGCGCATTTTACTCGCCATTCCACGCGCTTTCGGATGCCGCCTAGCCCAGTACGTTATCTGAAATAGGAGCGACGTAAATTGAACATATGTGATAGAATTATGCTGAATTCTTATATTAACCGTAATATGAAATGATCTAATCGGGTCTCCGATTGCCCTATCATAGAGGTTTAATAGTGCACTTTACTCGTCATTCCATGCGCTTTGAGATGCCGCTTAGCCCAATACGCTATCTGCAATAGGAGCGACGTAAATTGAACAAATGTGATAGAATTACGCTGCATTCTTACATTAACCGTAATATAAAATGATCTAATCGGGTCTCTCTTTGCCTTACCCTAGAAGTTTAATAGTGCATGTCACTCGTCATTTCATGCGTTTTGCGATTCCTCCTAGACCAGTAGGCTATCTGAAATAGGAGCGACGTAAATTGAACAAATGTGATAGAATTCCGCTGAGTTTTTAAATTAACCATAATATATAATGATCTAATCGGGTCTCTGTTTGCCCTACCCTAGATGTTTAATAGTGCATTTTACTCGCCATTCCGTGCGCTTTGAGATGCCGCTTAGCCCAATACTCTATCCGAAATAGGAGCGACGTAAATTGAACAAATGTGATTGAATTACACTGAATTCTTATATTAACCGTAATATAAAATGATCTAATCGGGTCTCGGTTTGCCTTACCCCAGAAGTTTGATAGTGCATTTTACTCGCTATTTCATGCGCTTTGAGATGCCGCTTAGCCCAATACGCTATCTGCAATAGGAGCGACGTAAATTGAACAAATGCGACAGAATTTGGCTGAATTCTTATATTAACCAAATATAAAATGGTCTAATCGGGTCTCTGATTGCCCTATCATAGAAGATTAATAGTGCATTTTACTCGCCATTCCACGCGCTTTAAGATTCCGCTTAGCCCAATACGCTAGCTGAAATAGGATCGCCGTAGATATATTAAATGTGATAGAATTACGCTGAATTCTTAAATTAGCCATAATATAAGATGATCTAATCGGCACTCTGTTTGCCCTATCATAGAAGTTTAATAGTGCATTTTACTCGTCATTTCATGCGCTTTAAGGTGCCGCCTAGCTCAACACGCTATCTGAAATAGGAGCGACGTAAATTGAAAAAATGTGACAGAATTTCGCTGAATTCTTATATTAACCATAATTTAAAATGATCTAATCGGGTCTTTGATTGCCCTATCATAGAAGTTTGTTAGTGCATTCTACTCGACATTTCATGCGCTTTATAATGCCGCTTAGCCCAATACGGTATCTGAAGTAGGAGCGACATGAATTGAACAAATGTGATAGAATTACGCAGAATTCTTATATTAACCATAATATGATATGACCTATTTGGGTCTCTGATTGCCCTATCATAGAAGGTTAGTATTGCATTTTACTCGCCATTCCACGTGCTTTAAGGTGCCGCTTAGCCCAATACGCTATCTGACGTAGGAGCGACGTAAATTGAACAAACGTGTTAGAATTACGCAGAATTCTTATATTAACCATAATATAAAATGATCTAATCGGGTCTCTGTTTGCCCTACCCTAGAAGTTTAATACTTCATTTTACTCGACATTTCATGCGCTTTAAGATGCTACCTAGCGCAACACGCTATCTAAAATAGGGGCGACGTAAACTTAACAAATGTGATAAAATTACGCTGCATTCTTATATTAACAATAACATAAAATGATCTAATCGGTTCTCTGATTGACCTATCCGTGAAGTTTAATAGTGCATTTTACTCGCCATTTCATGCGCTTTAAGCTGCTGCTTTGCCCAATACGCTATCTGAAATAGGGGCAACGTAAATTGAACAAATGTGATAAAATAACGCTGAATGCTTATATTAACAATAATGTAAAATGATCTGAACGGGTCTCTGATTGCCCTATCATAGAAGTTTCATAGTGCATTTTACTCGTCATTTCATGCGCTTTAAGGTGCCACTTAGCCCAATACGCTATCTGAAATAGGAGCGACGGAAATTGAACAAATGTGATAAAATTTCACTGAATTCTTATATTAACCATAATTTAAAATGATCTAATCGGGTCTCTGATTGCCCTATCATAGAAGTTTAGTAGTGCATTTTACTCGTCAGTCCATGCGCTTTAAGATGCCGCATATCCCAATACGCTATCTGAAATTGGAGCGACGTTAATTGCACAAACGCGATAGAATTACGCTCAATTCTTATATTAATCATAATATATGATGACCTAATCGGGTCTCTGATTGCCCTACCCTAGGAGTTTAGTGGTGCATTTTACTCGACATTTCATGCGCTCTAAGATGCCGCTTAGCACAATACGCTATCTGAAATAGGAGCCACGTAAATTGAACAAATGTGATCGAATTACGCAGAATTCTTATATTACCCATAATATAAAATGACCTAATCGGGTCTCTGATTGCCCTATCATAGAAGTTTAATAGTGCATTTTCTCGGCATCTGATGCGCTTTAAGATGCC